>JAMZAV010002799.1:0-80394 GCA_024449915.1 Sweltsa coloradensis | reverse complement strand
CACCTGTTTCCAGTGAGACGAGTCTGACAAACAGCGGTCTGTCGGTGAGCTGTGTAAGATGACGGTCAAAAAGTGCGGGGCGGCAAGGTCATATCGATGCTAGACGTCAAGTACATTGAAACTCTTCAAAATCTTGACATAAGAACATGAACCACGAGATGTGAAATTAATTGGGTCTGAATGAAAATTCTGTGTGGTGAGGTTCATCGTGACGATACTTTAGTGTAGCAGATATTGAGCTACATGGATTTTAAGGTTATTTTTATCGACTGTAAAACTTTGCAATTCACGTGACACATTGTTGTTCCGCGACGAGAGATTGTTCTGTGTAAACAAACATTAAAAAAAGAATGATGTAAGAACATAACAGCCAAGACTTGCTCAAACAACACACACAGAAGCAATAGAATACCCTTGTACTTTGGAGGCACACAACAACACAAAACAAAACGAAGAACGGGCACAAAACTCATCCGCCTGTGGCAAGAACAACAGACCGACTGCGAGGGGACTCAGGGCCCCAGGGGAGGCTCTCCGGCGTCTCCGATCCACCTCCAAATGTCATTAAAATGTACACCAGACGTATTGGTGACTATAATGGGATGACATAAAAAGGAAATATCTTCCAACAAAATATGGTAATACCGTCTGTTCTACCATATCATGGGGGGCAGTCCCCACAAGTTTCGCCCGGGGGGGGGGGAATTAATGTTAGTTAAATATTAATCCCAGAATGTCCGTAATTACCATGCAAACACACTAATACAATTTGACAGTCATCATGGTTAAAACGAACATGTTTGCCTGTATGCTTTGGCATTACATAACACAAATAGACTTCACGTTTATTTTGTTAGTTTTTTAGATCGCAGTTAGTTGCTGTAAAACATCATTTACAGAGTCCGAGTGCAGTTAAAACTTGACGAAATAAATGTAGTATGGTGTAAAATATCCGACAGCGTGGGCTTTGCCCCAGACCCCAGCCGCAACCCGCAAAATCTGCTAATATATTTGCCCCAACCCCTTCCAGCTTTCAAAACGTTCCTACGTGCCTGATTGTAATGCATTGTTGTTCAATGCCCATTCCCTCTTAACAAGGATAAACAGTGCTATGGGATTTAGATAATCCTATGTAGTTATTCGAACCAACAACTTGATCAAACAAAAACCCCAGCACGAAACCTTTCCAACTTATTGTGTGTCAATGCTGTTATCAGGCAGTGAACAGAATCTAACTAACTATGATCGATCATAAACTGCACAACCTGTAAGGACAGAACAGACGGAGCGGGAGAACAACACTGAGATAACGAATGCTTTACTGTGCAGCAAGATAAGAGTATGCAGTGATAAAAAACTATCACTTTTAAACAGAACAGACATCCTCTTGAAGGTAACAAACATTAAACTGAACACATTCAGCAGAAACAGAAGCCCTTCACGAACTGTTGAGGCCGAACAAGAATAGAATTAAGAGCGGAGAAAAAACAGGTCCGCCTGCGACTAGAACAACAGACCGACTGCAAGGCTGCACTGCTGCAGCCTGTGTAGATGGCAGTCAAAAGGTGCGGGGCGGCGAGGTCATATTAATATTGCACATCGAGTGCATTGAAATTATTCAAAATCGTATTGACGGCACTAGCTCATGACCTCCCAGATGATAATAAAAGGCTGTGAGAGAAATTTAAATGTGTAGTGAGGTTCATCGTGACGATGCTATATTTTCGAAGATACTACCATATTTGTGGATTTTACAGCCATTATGTACTAACTGGAACACGGTGCATTCCATGTCACACCCGACACCTACAGGTACATTGTAACACGCAAGGATTAATTGGACCACCTAGTTAAACCAGCTTAAAGAAAAACCAAATGGATTACTGAAGATGCTTGTGTCATTAGCTTCCAAGTTAGGGGTCAGATTCATTGAACAATGGTCGTAGTTAGTTCATAAGCAAGATATGTTCTCTTTTTATGTTACTTACTGTACCGATGACGAACGGATGTAAGAAAGCTTGTGAATTTTCCAATAAAAAATGGAACATTGGGTACACATATTTCGTTTTTTTGTCCAGGTGTTTCCTCGACGTTAGCTGTATCAGACCAATCTAAAGTAATTGATCTGCAGCTTGCACTGCACATTGCAATACAAAGCTCAATCAGAAGCATCGACCATTTGAAGAATTACTTAAGAGCTGTGCTCGTACAGCCCTGTCAGTGGCCCAAAGTCACGAATCAATTGTTTAAATAGCTTCACTATGTCAATGATTTCTAAGCCTATGTATAATTTTTTCGATTTTTTCTTTGTTTTATGTTCATTAATTCAAAATGTGTAAAAAAATTAACAACTTGATGACACAAATGTCATCAAGTCATTACGAGCTCAGTGTTTTGCGGCCGAGTAGGCGGCAATAATCTGCAGGCAATGAAATTTGGCTCAGATATTTAGTGCAGTGTTCAGGGGTGTTTATGGGTGTAAAAGTTGGTGCAACAGAGCTTCAGTTTGCCTGCCTGCTAGCGAGTAGCCAGGGCGATTTCACCGGAAGAATGTAGCAAACAAAGGCGATCACGTGTGCATCCCGTGATCCAGAGGCTTGTTAGCCTGTTTGGCAACCTGGTTAAGCCAAGGATATGCAGCACCGGCAACAGGGTCCGCATGAGACCTTGGACAGTTCGCGCGGATTGTAAGAAAACTAGGCCCGGGAAAGCAAGTTCCCTTCAAAATAAGCCAATCACCGCCACCCACGCCAGAGGAGAGCGTCGGTCGGAGGGCTGCAAACTGGACTCGAGAGACAAGCGCGTCAGTCGCCCTGAAAGTGCTCTCAGAGTAGGTCCACGCCGGGCAGCTACAGTTTTTGTGCGCGCAAAGTACCGAGACCGAGGCAGAGTACCACGAAGTGTAACATGTGCGTACGAGTTAAGCACCGACCGCCGGGGGAATATCCCAGTAATAGTTAGGCCGTTGATTTTCCTAAATTTTCCTACATTTTTTGGCAGTGAGTGTTATCGAAAGCCCCAGAGCCATGTGGTGAGGACCCACGCTCAGCCGACGTTGACGACCAAGCACGAACAGGTACACTCTATTGTCTCCATCGTAAGCTACGATGGGACGCAATACTATTCTCAATCCCTGCCTAATAGCTGAGAGGAGCTGTCCTAAAATCTTAACGGAATTCCAGTCGTCCACTTAAATCCTTTGTCACCCAACTTCCTATGGCAAGTCTGCCATCCTCAGGCCTGCGACCCCATTCACATCACCACTCGTGCTCAAGCTAAACAGCGCCCAGAGTAGGATTGCCCTCCCCTGAGTCTCAGTGTTGCTGTCGAGAATCAAGTAGATTTCCCGGAATCCCGCCGACGCTATGCCTGGAGAGCGTCCGCGCGCAAAGTCGACCCTCCATTGAGGGAGACCCTACGCATTGTCACTATCTTGGTCATCGTGGGACTTGGGTCCACCGACGCATCGACGTCGACAAACGAAACGTGTTGAGTACAAAAATCCAATGTAATTTTAATTGTAACCTGTAACTGTATTTCTTTATGTAACATTTTAAATTGTTTGAAGTAATATTGGGGGAAAATTGGATCCAGTAGGTTTTGATTCACTATCAGGTGTGTACTGCCATATGCATAATTCTTTGAATACATGATTGAACGTGTCAGCAGAAAATCAAACCTTTTCATGCATTCAACTACCTAGTCAACTCCTCATATCACAACCATAACATTATTTGGGGCAACAATAGTTTAAAATTGTGTATGATGATGTGTGGTATCACTACGCCGCTGGGAGTGCCGCTGTTGACCGCCGCTGCACTGCCGAGCCGGGAGGTTGAGCACCTTCCCCCCTCCCTCACCCCTCGGTAAGAACTCAGGTGACCTGTCATGGAGTGCGACAGCTGAGAGTTGTCGCCTGCTAGTCTCCACCACTGCATCTTCACAGTCTATTAAGTTTCAACGCTACTAGTTATTAACGTTAGTTACTTGGCGCCCAAATAATATCAAAATTAAAATTAATTCCTATAAAAAAAATTTGTTTATCACAAGGGATAGTGAGCTTAGGTTTAAGTCACGGGGCTTGTCGGCTTCAGAGCATTGCGTGTAACAAACAACACACTCAGCAGCAATAGAACGAACTTCTTATGCTGTGGAGGCCCTGTAAGATCAGAACGAAGAGCGGGCACAAAACACGCCCGCCTGCGACAACAATAACAGGCAGACTGCGAGGCGGGGCTCACCACTGCTTGAGTGCAGGTGGCAGTCAACAGCTGCGAGGCTGCGAGGTCATATCGATGCTGTACGTTAAGTGCATAGGAGGTTCCTAACAGTACCATATGAGCGCTAAGGTGTGTAATAAATTGGTTGAGTGATTTACTAATTGTGCAGTAAAGTTCATTGTAATGATACTATATTGTTGCTGATATTGATTGAAGCAGACGCATAAGTGAGTAGCAACCAAAACTTTCAGTCGAGACAGAACAGACATCTTATTTAATTTCTAAATTGTGGTAAATAATAACACCTACGGGAGTGTTCCATTCAGACATTCAACAGAAACAACAACAACAACAACAACAGAAACAGAAGCCAAACGCCATGTGCTGTAAAGGCCGAACAAGAGCGGTACCTAAAGCGGAAAAAAGCACAGCACATAAATTGTGTCAAGGCTCTAATCTCACATTGAACAGAACTAAGCACTTTCTGAACATCAACTCTTCAGGCTGCATGGATGGAACAGACGGAAGCACAACACTGAGATGACGAGCGCTTCCCTGCGAGCAAGACAGAATAAATGAATAACTAAACCTTCCAGTCTGGGCAGAACAGACAACCTCCTGAAGTGAACAAACATTGAACAGAATGGTGAATGAGAACAAGGACACAGAAAAGACTTGAACCAACAACACATACAGCAGCAACAGAAGCTAATTCGATGTACTGTGGAGGCCCAATGAGACCATAGCGAAGAGCGCGGGCAAAACACGTCCACCTGAGACAAGAACAACGGACCGACTGCGAGGCGATGGTATCCGCTGTTTACGTGCACAACGTGCAGGTAGTAAGGCAAAAGGTGCGGGGCGGCGAGGTCATATCGAAGCTGCCCGCCAAATGCATTAACGTTTTTCAAATCGTGTTGTTAACAGTGGCACATGTGCTGTAAGGTGTGCAATTAATTGGTTGTAAGTAATATTTCAAGATATGTAGTGAGGCTCATCGTGACGACACTACCTTGTCGCAAATATCGCATTTTCAGGGACTTTACTTTTATTATGGACTAACTATAACATGGTGCATTTCACTTCAAAATCTATACTTGTAAATAGATCCAGTGGCCATGCAATGGATCACCAGTTGGCCTTGCCTTGCTGCATTGCTGTATGTTAGCACAAAGAGTTTGGTTTGTGTAGACCATGCCCAGGATCATAACAGCAAAGACTTGCTCAAACAAAACATTCAGCAGTAATTTATTAAGCATTTTGTGACATTTACATAATTGTCACATTATACACGGCGGTGCATAAGCCGCCTACATTACGTGCTGTAGTCGTAGTGATAGCGCTTCCTGGGAGTAGGTCTATGCTCCACAGAGAATGTGGATTTCCACATCGCAATCATATATAGTGCAAACCAGGACGAAAACTTTGGAATTGTAATATGTGAATGATTGATCTAACTTATATGGATCGTTCACCTCTTATGTGAAGGTGTACCCAGGCATCTATTTACCTAAATCGATTTTATTTACAACAAGTTCTTAACCGAAAAAAAAATCATAATTACCCTATAATTATTGTTAAATATGTAATGAAATTAACTTCGTTTTCGCCGCTTTGCTGTTCTGGCAACAAGCACGACACACCTTGACTTCTGAGTCGAGTAGCCGCGTCGCGGCGAACTGAGTCATCGTATTGGACATTTAAAACTGCTTGGGGAGGGGAGATATGACATGTAGGATCTAGTTAATTTATTTATTGGATATTGCTTAACGTCTCATATTTATGCAACTTGGCTAATCGAGACAACGAGAGGGACGAAAGGGATGACGCGGGGGGACGAGGGGTGGACAGGCCTGTGCTGGTCAGAACCAGCCACTAGAGTATGCGGAGGGCAGGGGTTCCCCCACGTCGTGGTCGTCTCCGTCTTGTGTCATCATCCGTCCGTGTTGTCATTGTCGTCGCCGTCGGGGAGGTAGTCAAAGGGAAGAGTTTCCCCGACTGCGGACCCAGAGCTCACCATTAGTGTCAGGGAGAAGAACTCCCCTAATCACGGGCCAAACCACGAGAAGGTTTCGAGTTGGAATTTCATGGCCCAGTATGGCGTACTTGCTACAGGTTGAAATATAAAAACGCATGTACATGTGTAGTTTGGCACTAGTGTCAAGTGTTTATATGTGGTTTTGACAATCGACTTGATAAGCTCACAGTGCACTAACTGTAGACACATTCAGAACCCCGCACAACCCAGTCGAAATATATATATTTACTGCCGATGACAGTATGTTATTTGTTCGTCTATTTGTCGAATAAGCTGTTGAAGTGGATTTTAAAATCTTTGTTTGTGTTTGGAATGGTTCTTCTAATATAAGCTTATATAAAAAGATATATTATTAGTGGCGAGTGCCTGCATACTCGAACGATATAAACCGAACGCCATAAGGTAATGGGCCTAAAAAGGAAAAAAATAAACATTAAAAACTGCCCAGAAACCTAACGCATCCTTTTTCACATCAGCAGGACATGTGCACTTGTTTAGATTAAGCGTTGTAACGGATCGCCCTTACAGCTTACGCCCCTGTAAAAATCTCGTGAATAAATACGCATATTTATGCGTATTTGATTAAAATATGCAAATTTGGTTAATATTTCCGATCAATTAAATCAAGTATCAAATAGCCTTCGGGCTATAATTATTAAGAAGAAGAATTATAAGTAGAAATAGTCATCTGGGTCAATGTAAGATGGCCTAATGAGGGCGGGGGAGAAAAAAGCTACATGTTATTTGTTCCTACAACGGTCCGGGAAGCGAACAGATTCGGCGACATATCCATAGAGGCTTCAAGGGGCTTACGGTTGTGGCAGTGTTGACTAATATATTTAGTCTTGCAACCCTGTGGACGCGGGCTAGTTCTGAGAACTTTAGGTGGCCATGATGGATTACAGTGCCTACGTAGAAGAAACCGGCATCATTGGGCAAAATTGTCAAAAACTACGATTAAGGTCCAATCAGGGGAGGCCTTGAGAGGCGCATAGGCGAAATCGTACGGTATCACAGGGTCACTGCTCAGAGGGAGCTAGCATGATCTCGTCGGGCACTCGAAGACGCCCACTAAGGCCGAACCCATTGAAGAAGCTACAAGTGTGTGAAAGTTTGTGCGCCAAAGCAATCGTTTTTAAAGATTGCCGCGGAATTGGCTATGATGGCCAGTCTAGTGCGTGATCCCGACCGAGGGAAGTTCACTATAAACCGTTTGTAGGAAGTGTTATCGAAAACAAACCAATTTAAAGCAAATTCCGGGCAACTAGTCTCCCCCACGCCATGTGGTGAGACCACGCCGGAGTGCGGATTCACGACTTTGACTCGATGGTTATGTCATTGATGGATAAGTTTACTCAGAAAATTTCTCAAGAGAATGAACGAGTCGAAATGGTAGATGATGATGGTAGTCGACCAAGCAAGACCATGGTAATTCCTACCTGTCACTGAACCACACCTTAGCCTTATTCATCCCATCAATTAACCATCATTTAACATACGGAAACAGTTCCTTGACCTGTCCTTGACCCGAAACTATGGGTCAGTCCTACCCGTACGGAGACACGTGGAAGCGAGAAACCGCCACTGAGGCTAAGCAATGCGCCCCTAATAGGCCAACTTAGTGTGAATTGCCTGCGCCACATTGCTAGTCCGGTGCGCGTACCACCTCCGAGACGCCGGCAGAACCTAACACAGTTGGAATTCCCATGCGAGCCAGTGCGTTGGGACCGCAAGCGAGGGAAGTGCTGTGTAATACTATTACACGACGAGGAGAGACGAGCGAAGACATGCATCCTAATGCACGATGTATGGGCAGCCGACCGAACTTCATGGTCCACTTGAGTCCGTCTTCCTAACTTGGAGACGCCGATGCCATATACCGCCTCAAGCCATCGACCTCTCCAACCCCCCTTTCGACCGCTACGCATCAAGCCAACGCGTCGATCAGCGCGTCAAACCATGCGTCATTCGAAGGAATTGTAATCTGTTGAGTACCAAATGTTCATTTATTATTCTATACTTATTATGTAACCACAGTATAAAATTAATGTAATAGGGGGGTTTATGTGCACTATGGATCCAGTAGTTTAAAGCCAAATCTCTGTGTTATCACCTGTAACTTGTTTACCGTTACTGAATACAACTTTGAATTCCAAGTTTATCTGACTATGCAAGTACTAAGGAACCCAGGCATTCCCCGCAGTACCACTTGCATCCCTCATTATTATTCAAAGCCATCAGCTGAGTCAACCATGTCACTAAGCAGTCGTATCCTAGGCTAAGCAGGTGTGCCAGCCCATGAAGGGAGGATGGCAGTTATTCCCAGCCGCTGACCACCAACCCAGAGGACCTAGGGGTCTTGGTAAGCCTCTGTGTCCCAAGAGTTTTTTTTTGCACCTCGGGACTCAGCTATCGCACTGTACATGGTCATTGTGTCTAATCTCTGGGGTCGAAGCAAGGACCCCACTCCCTAAAATTAGTCTCCAGCCGGAGCTAGCTACGAGTGCATTTTTAATTATAAATATTTATTATTAGCTTCCCCCTCTACCATCGTCAATCTCTTTAATTCTTGCAATCGGTAATTAAGCTTAATGAGTAATTTAAGTAATTAAAACAATTAATTAAAATCGACAGCGGGGAACTAGGCAAGATAGTCAGGACGTTTGTAGTGAGAAGTGGGGATAAGCTATAATTGGCGCCCTAACGATCGAGGCTCATTAAAAATCCATGACAAATCGAGTTAGGGATTCTTTTAAAAAGAGACGCATATATTTGTCCCGAAATGTTGACCAACAGTGACGAGAGCTGGCGAGGCGAGAGCCTGGGACCCGACGACAGCGTTGCCTTGACCGCGAGCGGGGAGAACGGGCGCGATCGTACCTCGATCATGGTACCCACGATGTTCGCGGAGACGGGAGCGCAGTATGTCCGGGAAAATGAGAGCGGAGAGCAGGATTTTGGATTGGATATTGCTTTACGTCTCATATTTATGCAACTTGGCTAATCGAGACGAAGGGAGGGACGTAAGGGATGACGCGGGGGGACAAGGGGTGGACAGGCCTGTGCTGGTCAGAACCAGCCACAAGCATATGGGGTGGGCAGGGGTTCCCCCACGTCGTGGTCGTCTCCGTCGAGAGCAGGAAATCCTGAGGGTTTGCTCTTTCTTGATGGTTGAGGAAGTGGAACCCAAGACTATGCAGCTATCGAAAACAGCACAGCGGAGGACGCTGAGTTAGTGACCAATGGCGGGCTTAGGACGGAACTGCGAGGACTAGAAGTCCGGATACTAGGAAGAATAGAAACTATCCTAGAAAAGTTTTGTCAGGAAAGAATAGATGCCACGGAGCGAGCCGAGCGATCCAAAATAGCCAGGGCTCAAGAGCGGGCTAAAGAGATAGCAGATGCCACAAAGCGAGCTGAGATACCAGAAATAGCCAGGGCCCAAGAGAGGGCTAAGGACCAGGAAGTCGCTTTGGAACGGGAGGAGCGATTCTTTAATAGGCTCACAGCAGCTAACGAAGAGAGCCAAGCGAACCGTGACAGCGCAGACAGCGCAAACAGCGCGAGATGAGCCACAGGATCAGATCGAAGCCCAGATAGTGACCCAGGCAGAAATCGCAAGGGACAATCTCAATATGCAGACCGTGACTCTAACGTGGCAAGTAAAGTTGACCAAGGAGGTAGTGGTCAACCTACAAAGTAGGCAACGTGGAGAGATTAGCAAACTGGAGCACATCTAGTGCATTGAAATTATTCAAAATCATATTGACGACACTAGCTCATGACCTCCCAGATGATAATAAAAGGCTGTGAGAGAAATTTAAATGTGTAGTGAGGTTCATCAAGACAATGCTATATTTTCGAAGATTCTACCATATTTGTGGTTTTTACAGCCATTAAGTACTAACTGGAACACGGTGCATTCCATGTCACACCCAACACTGTAACGTTACAGCCCTACCCCTTGTATTTTTATATTTTTGCTGCTTATAAATCTATCTATGTATTTCATATCATGTGGAACTTTCAATATTTTCAAGGCCTTAAGTCATATTTTTCTAACAAGTGTTCAAGCCAGTGTGAATCTGCATCTAGGCATGCAAAGGCCAACCTTAGGGTTGAAAGTGTGGAATGTGAAGTTGTGGAGCCGAGGCTCATGTTTTTGGTTTCGGGTTTACCAGAGTGGCCTAGAAGTGACGTCACCCCATGCTGAATTCGGAACTTCCTAAAAAAGTGCGTTGGCTTCAGCTTTCGACGGCAGCGAGCAAGGGTTGAGGAATGCGGCAAGCATAAATGGCAATCGGTGACAAAACCCAAACGGAAATGTGTATTTTTTTTGGTTTTGTAGTCACGAATCGCGACCAGGATGCCCGCGGAAGTTTAAACCAAAAAGAGACCAAGGGCGTGCCCAAAAGAGACACACGTGCCCGGTGGCGGGGCCGAGAAAAAACCCGACGAGTGCGAGGCAGCAAGGAAAAATACCTGACCAGGGGTCACGCTTTGGAACCGGACGGTCGACCCGAGGGTGAGGGGTAGTCCAGCGTGGTGACCCACCCTGCGAGACCACATGGTCGTGGAGCCCCCGTTATTACGGAGGGGCCCGACTAGGGCTGGGGGTTTGGTTTTTTTCTAACTTTTTTTTACTATTTGAAACTTATTCGGAAGAATCCGACGCGTTTTGGTGACCCTTGTAAAGGGTAACCGCCAACAGTAGTCTAACAAGACGACCCGGCGAGGCACGGAAATTTCTAAAACACTACGAGTTGGGGGGAGCAGGTCACATCAAGTTTACATTCCTGTCTTCGGACTGGCTTTGCGGTGTCGAGATAGGGTGCACGTGTTAGTGCCAAAAAAGTACAAGACCAGGGTTAGTCAATACCACGAGCAGATCAAGGGCATCTTCCTCTACGAGAAATCTGGGGGTGGTAAGCGAACTAAACATTTGGCGAGTAGCGGAAAAGGGACGCAGTAGGACAAAAAGGTCGCGCCCCGCATGGACGCCTTCCCCGTAGGTGGGCCTACCTACGCCCCGGAGCGCGGGTTTGCAGAAACACATCCCCCCCCCTTTTTTCCTCAAGCCCAAGGAACAGGATAGGATTTTGAGTGGGACAGAGAGGACTTGGATGAGTAGGGCATGGTTTTTTTTTGTTTTTTTTATTGAACCCCCTTGTTACGTATTACTTTGTGCCAAAATTTCGGATCCGTTTGTAATTTCTTTTAAAAACCTAATTTCATTTTTTAAATTTTAAATTCATTTTTGAGTCAGTAAAGTCCACAAAACACACAGCTTTTCACTTCGTAGTGATGTTTGCCCCTGTTTCTAAAACCATAGTGTAGTCTTTTGCAAGGACCCTTAGCCCCAAACCCACGCCCTTCACGGGGGCTGCCCCACTTTCACAGCATGCCGGGGCCCCCAAAAACGAGCGTGGAGGGCCCAGCGACGGCGTGGTCCCCATAGCGTGCCGGGAAAGACGGGTTTTTAACCCCAGTGGGTAGTGTACTGGACCGGCGGGTTTGCACTGTCGGTACACTATGGTTGTTGTTTTTGGTTTTTGTGTTGCTTTTGTTGTTTTTTTCGTTTTGCATTTTCGGTCCCCGGGTTTGTTACTCATTCTCCGCGAGTAAGTTGGGGCAATTGGGAGTCAGGCTAGGGTTGGGAGGGTGACCTTCACCTCCCACCCCCCCGACCTAAAGTGACTCCAATTGGGGTCAGGGAACACACTCGGGCGCGGGGCGGGTCTTTGGGGAAGGTGGGCCCCGGTAAAGTTGCGACGTGACTTATAGGCGGTTAGACACGAAGGCGTAAAGTAGCGGGCCCTGGGAGGCGTGAAGTCAAAAAAGTGGCTCCCAACCCGGGGGCAGGGGTGGACCTACCCATCGTCACCACGACCCGAGACGTAAAAGTAAATGTAATCACAACTGCGGGGGCATGGTAGTCCCACGACGCGAGAGTAGATCACGTAGGCCCGCGAATCGAGTCGTTCCAGCGGACAAGAGGGGACAGCCGCAAATCGAAGGAGCAAAAGTAGAGGTACGGATTTTTGAAAACCCCAGAGTGGGTAGTACGCGAAAGGAGCAGGGCGAACAGGAAGTGTTAGGACTTTCCCTTTCAAGGGCAAATCGGGCGCAGAAACCGGAGAGTTGACGACCACGGTGGGGTCCGAAAAGGAGACATGGAGACCGAGCCTGGGGTTTTTTCTAGAGGGACCGACACGCCGGGGCGCGAACTGGGGGAAACCTAGACAGGGTGTGCGCGGAAAAAAAGACGACTGCTATAAGAGTGATTGGGGGGCTTTTTCGCGATGCGGGAAGAAATTTTGGAAAGCGAAGGAGCGGGCGCGAGAGAGGAGGTAGCGAAAGCAGACGCGGAGGCGAGGCGGTTGGGCGGCCCATGGAGGGTGGCGCCCCAATACAGCAACAGAGGCAGTCGTTACGAGCAAAAAAGTAACAAATAAAGGCTCAGGCTGTAGTCAAGGGACAACTGGAATACGGCGACAGGCCTAGGAAAGCGAGTAACCAAGTGTGGGGAGTAAAAAAGGGGGCAGAGAAGCAACAGGGAAGTTACACGTTAAAAAATAATCCCCGTGTAAATAGATGCGATAAATGCCATGGTACGAGATAGGGGAAGCCCCCGTCAGTGGAGATTATCAGCAACGCCCCTGTCAGGAGTGAGAAATGGGGCGGCATCCCATACGGAAACGAAAGTAGCGCTAGCACAGATAGCCAGAAAATGGACGCCTAAGGGAAAGACTGGAGCGGGGGGACCCCAAATACCCAGTGAAGGTGGGGAGCGCAGCAGGACCGGCGGACAGGGGGAAACGACCGACGAGCCGAGGATAAGGGCGGGGGTGAACTCGCGTGCGACGGTGAGGCAGGGCTCTTGGGGGCGGTACAGCGGTGTCGAGACAGGAAGTGGAATCAGCACCCCGGTGTTGGACGAGCACTCGTAGCCAACAGGAAAAATTGCAGCGAGAAGCTAGAGAGAGAGGGCATTGGTTCAACAACACCAAGGCGGGGATGCACCCCCCAAGATTTTTAAACATTTTGGGGAAAGCGTTTCGTGATACCGCGTGGCGAGATTTCAAGCTCAATCTAGCAGGCAGGTTGACCGGCCCGGTACTCACCGGGCTCAGAGAGATCGACCAATGATTTCAAAGTCTAAAGGAAACCATACGGGAAAAGTAGGGGGGGGTAGTCGAGCAGGGACGGTAAGGCAGTACTATGAAAGGGGGAAGTATGGACCAGGGTGGGCTTATGTCCACCTACTGCAGTAGACTCATCAAACGAATATTTTATCTGACCTACCCCAAGCGCCACATACTCGCGCCAACTACGTGGTCATTTCCGAGGGGCCCGCACAGCCGCTTACTACGATCGACGACCTCCATCAAAAATAGTTAGAATGTGTGAGATGGAAAGTAAAAACTAAATTTGGCTATCTTAGAAAAAATCCCCCCGTAGCGAGAACTATGGGGAAGGAAAAAATCCACCTACCGTCGAATAAAGGGTTTGACCGTAATAGGCCGTTCAATTTTAGGGAGGGGTCCCGAAAACCGAGGTTCAACGAGAAAGGACACGGAGGTGGGGACAGTGGGGCATCAGCGCGCGCACCCGGGACCACGTGCGACACGGGGCAGGAGCGGTGTCGAGACGAGAGACCCCGAGAGCTCCCGCCCCCGGCCCGGGGGGGCACCACGCGAGAGGAGAAAAAGGCGCCATCCCTCGACGGTGCAACTCCCTTCTAGGGAACGGCGCGGCGGACTCCATTCATGAACGGGATGGGAAACCACTAGGGGTCGGCCTGGAACAACCCATGCCCGACGATGCGATATCCCGCTAAGGTAAACACGGTCTTCGCGAAAAAGGGAAAGAGCTGTTGGGGGAAGCGATGGGAAAACGGAGAAGAGAAAAAAGCTCTTTCCCCCTGCGTAGAGTGCGCAGTCGGGGTAAATGGTACGGTATTACCCCCCTTTCACAGGGGAAGCAAAGTTACAGTATGTCCGGGGTACTTTCGGGGAGCTGCGTGAAAAAAACCCGAATTTGCTTACCTCCCAGTATGGGGTGACCTTTCGTGGGCCCACGATAGCGCGTAAGCGTGTCACTAAGCGGGTGTCCCTGGGCGTGTATCGATAGCAGATATTGGAGAAACTTTCTAGGGTGCGGATCTCGCCCAGTTATTTTGGGCAAGATGGTGCTACAAATATCGGTTACTTGGGGCTTCGCGAAACGACACTATGTAAACCCAGCGGGTCGCCCACCCGTCCCCTTTTTAATAGCAGAGAGCATCCAGCGGCTGATTGTCGGTGGTTTCGATGACGATCATTTGGAGGATCCCCCGGTGAGAGAGGCTCGGTACGTCTGCTCGGGACGGGGGAAGTGGCGTCGACCCAGACCAAACGACAGACGGAGATTGGGGGACAGATACGCAGTCGAGTGCCTCATGGGGAGCGCAAGATGAACTGATAGCCCCTTTAATAAATACAGGGACGTATTCCGACTCCCCCGGGGACTATAAATTTTTTACCAACCACGATCAAGGTTTCGAGAACCAACCCTTCGAAAAACCTTTCCCCGGTGCCGTTCCCTACGGGCCCCCGTTGAGGAGCAATTAGCAAGATGGAGTGGGGGTGATCGAACGAGCCGTACCCCGTACGTAAACCCCGCTCGTGGTTGGATGAAAAAAAGACAAGACAGTACGTCTGGTCTGACGCACTAGGAAACCTGAATTGGTCCCGGGGACGGGGAAAAGCCCGCACATCCCGGGAAAAGAGCTATTACAGCAGTTCGGGGAGTGCCTTCTCTCGGCGTCGATATGACTGCATATTTTGGCAATAGGGTTGAGTCCAGAGGCGGGCCATACGGCTTTCAAAACAACCAACGGACGTCCCAGTTAAAAGTGCTCCCGTTTGGTTTAAACCCCTCTGTGGGAGTGTTCACGCGTGCGAGGGCCTTGGTTAGGGGGGGAATTTACGGGTTTTCTAAAAACCGTACTCGACGATCTGGTCGTGGTTTCCCAGACTTCCCGGGTATAAGGTCACTCAAGCGGGTTCTGAAGCGGTGCAACTCGGGGGGAGCCAAACTAAACTTGGAAGCCCTTGTTTGCGCGGATCAGGTGCCGTTGTCGGACATGTGCTGGGGCAGCAGGGGTGCCCCTGCCGAAAAGCAACGATCATTAAAAGAGGGGCCCAGCCCCCAGAATGCTCGTCAACAAAGGGTTTTCCCGGTTTGAAAAACTACTATCGCCATTTGAGATCACTCAGCGAGGCAGTAGTGGGCCCTCGGGCCCCCTACTCAAGAAGGGGTTAGGTGGAAAGGGAGCGAAGAACGTGGAAAAGATTTTCAGGGAGTAAAGGCTTTCCCTCGAGACAGTAGGCGCACACCCACGTCGCCCGGCTTTTTATGTGAGAGCGACGCGAGTAATCACGGCGTGGGGGCCAGCTCATCAAATCGACGAGCGGGAGACAAGCGAGTGTATCGATGACGTCAAAAGGGTATTTCGCGGCGCAGAACCAACTAATACAATCGGAGAAGGGAAATCCTAGGGAAGCCACTGCTTTACGAAGCCGAATATTTATCTTTTGGGTCGCCGGGTTAACGGTCATCACAGGGCCATAAGGCGCTGACCCCCATTTGCAGGTAGACTCCTATCTTCGGGGTGACCCCGATGGATCTTGGCCATCCAAAGATATGGTTTTAAAATAGAGCATGCGCAGGGGAAAGGGCAATGGTCGTCGCCGATGTCCCAAGCGCTATCCCTGGAGTGATCAAGGGAATGTTTAAGCAATAAGCAGGAGCGTGAGATGGTCTACCAAAGGAGCTCAAGTCGACGCGAAGCTACGCGCAAAGTGTAAGAAGATTTCGGGTACCAGTAAAGACGGGTCTGCGGCAAAATATTTTCAGATAGCAATGGGGCGAAAGGCGCGGGGGGAGGCTAAGGGGTTTGAGAAGGTGTTTTCACCCACCCCGAAGAGCGACCCTGAGAAAACGTGGAAGGGTGCTACCAGCGGCCTTATAGAAGAAGTAGGTGGGGGGCCACCATGAGTAGGGCTTTCGGACCCGAAAAAGCGTGGGGGCAAACCCGGAGGGGTTTACTGGAAGGGGAGCAAGGACGGTGCGAAAATTTTTGGCCCATTGATCTGTGCCAGAAAAAGCAGCACGCCAAAGGCCTTGCAGGGGGCGTACCGCGCCCTGTACCGAAAGGAGTGCGTATGACGGCCAACCCATTTATTTTACCCCCCACGAAAGGGCTAGCAGCACCAATACTCCCAGGTTGTGGACGTGTTTTTTAAAAAAGTAGCTCTCTATGTGCGCGTACTGCGACGGCAAAAGTATGCAAGAAGCTAGAGCACACCTACAAATGTTCACGGCCGACAGGGGTGCTTAGCGATCATGGGGCGCAATACAGTCGAAAATTTGTACGAGCGCTTTAGGCGCACGGGTCACTGCGTACCACTCTCGATACACACCCCAATCCAAACCCAAAGGGGAGGATCTGGGGGAAATGGGCCCTTTCCTGGCCCCCTCTGCAATGAAAAGCTGCCGGTTTGGGGAAGTTGGCCCCCCAAAATGAGTTTTTGGTTGAAAAGCACGGGACACGAAGGTACTGGGTTTAGCCCCATCAGTACGCCCCGAGCGATGCCGAGAGAGGATGGGACGGGGTTCGGGACCCCGGGGCCCAACCCGCGAAAACACGCCCGAGATGCGAGAATGGGCAGGCTAGGTTGGACAAGAAAGGGGGAAAAAAGGAAAAGGGTCCCCGAAAAAAAGCACCCTATAAATACCACTCTCAAAGTAGGCACCCGTACTACTCAAGGATATAAAAGTATCTAACTTGCGAACAAGGAGTCACGCAAAATGTTTGTTGTACAGGGCCCATATGCGGAGGCCTAAGGGGTGAAGCCTACGAGATAAACCCACAAGCAAGGCAACGTGAAGGGGGTGTACAAAGTATTAACCTCAAAAAGTATGTACAGAAGTCCCACGCGTAGTGAGCGTCGTTGTACAGAAAAGCGTGGCAGTGAGAAAGGTAGGGGCGTGAGTTACAGGAGGATCGAACCCCGGGCCGGAGTCAAGTCTGTGCGTGACGCATCGAGAAGGAGAGCGGCGGGAGAGAGAGAGAGCCCAACCGAACGGGTAGAGCGGGAGCGAGTGGAGATCAGCACCAAAGTACGAGCCTTTGCTTCGGCGAGAGTCGGGAGCCATCGACGAGGGGAGTGACCGGCGGGCACGACCCGGGGTTTTCTGAACTGGCAACGCACGACAGACCCCTAGAGGAAGAAGGTTTTCCGACGCGAGACCCAAAAGAAATAAGACGTGGGAGGACTTTGGGGCACGCCCGCGGGCAAAAAAGCAGTTGTCACCAGTAGAGGGCGGGACAAATGGAGGTAGCTCGGGACATTGAGGGAAGCCGGGACCACCCTGGATTTGGGGTCATTGGGCACTTGTGCGTGTAAACAGTCCCCACCCGGGCGAGTTTTCCCGGGGGGGAAATTTTCTGGGGGAGAGAGAGCACAGAGTGGACGCCTTTTAGCCGAGTCCGCGCTGATCCTGAGCCGTGCCTTGATGGTTGAGAGTCCGTGTGGACGTGGAGTAGTAGCGGGGTGTTTTTGGGGGGCTTACCCCCTGCCCCGCGTTAGTTCTGGGTTATATGTTAGGCAAGTTTAGTTCCCAGCGTGTAAGTGTTTTTTTTTTTTGGGGTAGTCAAATAAAACGCCCTGATTTGAGAACCCTTTTTGGGGGGTGGACGCGAAAATTTTTTTGCGCTTTGGGCGACCTTTTTTTAGTGGTTTTTGGTAACCAAAGGGTTTACGGAGTGGTGGCTTTGTGTTTTTAGTTGTGCCTGTGGGGTTTCTGAGTGGACCGTGTCCCTCGTTTAGTAAAAGTCGTAGTTTCGCGGTAGTTTTGGGGTCCCTGGGGAAATGGTTTGTTTTTTGTTTTTTCAGCGAGTCGGTTTTTTAAAAGTAATTGTAATTTGCCTGCGTGGCGGGGGGGCTAGAGTAGCGTTTTAAAGTCATCTGCGGCAACCTAAATGTAATTGTAATTTCCTGCGTGGGGGTTTTGGGGTCAGAGTAGCGTTTTTAAAGTCCATTTGCGGCAACCTAAATGTAAAATTTTTTAGTTGAGAGTTAAGTAGGGGCAGCGAGCGTCCCTTACTTTGGTTGAAGTCCGTCAGTGCGACGGAGTGTTTCGGTACTTCCCACGTGGAATGCGCGTAGTTTGGGAACAGGGGTTCACGGGTAAACAGTAACTAGCTGCGTACGGAAACGAGAACTTTTTTGGGAAGACAGCGTCCCGGGGCCGATCGCAGGGGGGAGTGGAAGCCGGCCCCTTCCCCCGCCCGTACGGCAGGTCAGTCCCGGGTCAGCTGAGGGGTGGGTAGGCCTAGAGAGAGAGGAGCGAGCGTACGACCAGGGTGTCTGCAGGGAGGCGTGGAGTCAGGCGTGTTTGTGGCGTCAGCTGTCGCTGGAGCCACCCGCGGTGGGAAGGGGGGTTGGCGCCGGCCTTTCCCCATACTTTGGAGTGACGGAGAGGCGTAGTGGAGCAGGTGCAGGGGTCTCCTTGAACACCTGGGAACGACTACAGGTTTTTTGCACCTAGCGTCCGGGGGGGGGTTTGGGAACCCGAGTTTTGCTTGTTTAACTGTAGGGTTTTTGTTTTTCTTTTTTGTTTTTGGGGTCAAAAAAATCTAGTTTTTAAAAACATTTTGAAATTCCGAGGAAAAAAGTGAGTCCCCTTTAAAAATTTTAATTTTCTGGGGTTTCGACAATTTGCCGATTTTGGGGACGCCACTCAAAAACGTGGTGTTGGAATTGTGAAAAAAAGTCTCAATATGCCAGGCATGTGCCGGGATGATTCTTTTGTGTCTTAACTACAGTCAACTTTTAGGTCACGGGTGAGGTCAAGATTCATGGAGTTAGGGGGGTCATGAACGTACAGCCCCACCCCTTTTTTTTATATTTTTGCGCTTATAAATCTATTAGTATTTCTATATTGGAAATTTCAATATTTTTAAGGCAAACATATTTTTTTAACAAGTGTTCAAGCCCCGGGGAATCTGCATTGGCATCAAAGGCCAACCCTTGGGTTGAAAGTGTGGAATGTGAAGTTTTGGAGCCCAGGGTCATGTTTTTTGGGTTTTGGTTTTCCAAGTGGCCCAGAAGTGAGTCACCCCTGTGAATTCGGAAAAGTCCGGGAAAAATGGTTGGGTTTAGCTTCGACGGCAGCGAGCAAGGGGTTTAGGAATGGGCAAGCATAAATAACGTCGGGGACAAAATCCAAAGGAATGGTATTTGTTGAGTTTTTAGTCGCGAATCGCGAGCCTAGGGACCCCCCGGAAATTTGAAACCCAAAAAGAGACAAAAGGGGAGTGTCCAAAGAGACACATGACCGGATGGCGAGGCCCAGAAAAAAACCCCGGACGAGTGCGAGGAGCAAGGAGATCCACCTCGATCACA
This sequence comes from Sweltsa coloradensis, assembly GCA_024449915.1. Taxonomy (NCBI): domain Eukaryota; kingdom Metazoa; phylum Arthropoda; class Insecta; order Plecoptera; family Chloroperlidae; genus Sweltsa; species Sweltsa coloradensis. Next base: position 60,682 of record JAMZAV010002799.1, on the reverse strand, counting down.
GTGGGACGCTTTGGAACCCACGGTCGAGTCCGAGGGTGCACGTGTAGTGCCAGCGTGGTACCCCCTGCGAGGCCATCAGGTGTGGAGCCTCCGCATTACGGAGGGGGGGGGGGGGGGGGGAAAAAGGGGAGGGGGAAGAAAAGGGGGGGGGGGGGGGAAAAAAAAGGGGGGGGGGTGGCCACACAAGTTTGTCTTTTCACTTTTTTAATATGACTTTTCCAAAAATCGACCCGTTTTTGTTTAAAACCCCTAGTAAGGGACCCCCCTACGGAAAAAATCGGGGGTGAGGTAACAAAAATAACAATTCGGGGAGGCAAAAAGCTTAAACAAGGTCCGCTCGACTGGGCCCTTTGGGTGGGTCGGGGAGGGTCGGTTTTTCAAAAATCCCCCCCCCCTTTTTTCAAACCAGGGCAGGGTGGGACTTTAGGGGACAAGGGGACTTGTGGAAACGGACTTTAAATTGCCCGTACCAAAGAGACGGTAAACCGGTCCGTCCCCATTTTAAAACCCTTTTGTTGATTTTTCTTGGGCGAAAACCCGCCCGTTTTTGGGCATTTTCCCCCTTTTTTTCCCCAAGAAAAGGGTCTTTTGAGGGGGCCCCGAAAGGCTTGGGTGGGAACCCCTTTACGAGTCCCGACCCCCGAAAAACGTTTTGGGGGGAACGACCGGGGCTACCCCTACTCTTAAGGGGGGGTTTTAATTAGGGTTGGGGTCGGTTCACTGGCAAAACTTTTTTTTTGTTTTGTTTGCTTTTTGGGGTTTTTTTTTCATTTTTGTGTTTCTTTTGAGTTTTTTTCCCACAACAGGGGGAATTTCAGGGGTGGGGGGACCCCTTTAAAAACACCCCCCCCAAAAAGGCCCAAGGGGAAAGAGGGGAAAACCCGGGGGCGGGGGCTTTTCCCAAGGTTTTGGTAAAAGGTTCCTACCATGGAGGTTTTGAAACCCGGGGGGAAAATGCAACTGGCGGGAAAAAACCCCGGGGTTTTTTAAAAAAAAATTTTTGGTGGGGGCCGTTTGGTTGGTTTGGGGTTTTTTTCATTTCCGTGGGGGCTCTTGTTTTATTTTTAAAATCCCAAATTTGCAACTTAGAAAATGGCGAGTTAGCATTTGGTAGTACCTTTTTTTTACCTTTCACCAGACCATGGATTAAAAAAAAACCCCAAAAAAATGGTTTGGTCACATATTTGTTGTTTTTTCCCGGTGTTTTCGGTTAGTTCCGACCTCTAAAAAAAGGCAGTTGACCACGCTAATAGTCAACAGAAACTGAATTTAAAACTAAGGCATTTTAACAAACAAAACCCCTGAAACAATAGAACTATGGCTGAGAGGCCCTTGTAAGATCAAATTGAATTTATTGAAAATTGCTTTACGTTCTATTTATGAAACTTGGCAAATCGAGACGAAGGGAGGGACGTAAGGGATGACGCGGGGGAAAAAGGGGAGGACGGGCCTGGGGCTGGTCAGAACCAGCCGAAAGGGAATAGGGGGGGAAGGGCAGGGGTTCCCCCACGTCGGGGTCGTCTCCGTTGTGTCTTCATCCTTCCGTGTTGTCTTTTTTCGCCCGCCGCGGGGAGGTAGTAAAAGGGGAAGGGGTTTCCCCCGGACGACGACCCAGACCCTCGCCATTAGTTTAGGGGTGAGACTCCCCTTTTCCCGGGCCCCAAAACCGCGAGAAGGTGTCGATTTGGGAAATTTTAAAGGGCCCCCTTGTAAGAAAAAAACGAAGGGGCGGCAAAAAACATTTCCCGGGGGCCTGCGAAAACCCAAAAACCCGGCAGACTACGAGGCGGACCCCTCCCCTCTGTTTGCGGCAGTGGCAGTCAAAAGCTACGGGGGGGGCGGGGGTCATATCAAAATGCTGTACGTTAAGTCCCATTGGGGGTTCCTAAAATCTATTAAGGGACGTCCCCTATGGGCGCAAAGGGTACTGTAATTAATGGGGTAGGGGTGTTTTAAACAAATTGTGCAGTGGGGTTTCATGTGATGATACTTTTTTGTTGCGGGATATTGTTTGATGCAGCGCTTTGTAGTAGCAACAAAAACCTTTCAGTCGAGCAAAAACAGACATTCTTTTTTTAATTTCAAATTGTGGTTAATAACCCCCCACCAACGGGAATTTTCCCCGGGAACTAAAAAAAAAAGGGGGAAATTTTCTCTTAAAGTAAAAAACATTAAACAAAAAACAGAACCCAACGCCATGTGTGAAAAGGCCAAACAAGAGGGGGAAACCCAAGGGGGCAAAAAAAAAAGCACAGCACAAAAAACCGTGTAAAGGGGCTTTTTTCTCACATTAAAAAAACCCCTAGCACTTTCTAAATCAACTTTTCGGGCTGCAGGGAGGGAACAGACGGAAGCCAACCCCGAGATGACGAGCTTAACCTGAAAACCCAAGACAGAAAAAATTGATAGCTAAACCCCCATTCCGGGGCAAACAGCCAACCCCCTGAAGTAAAACAAACATTAAACAAAAAGATGAATGAGAACAAGGACACAGAAAAGACTTGAACCCCCAAAAAAACAACACCCAGCAACAGAAGCAAATTCGATGTACTGTGGAGGCCCAAGGAAAACCATAGCGAAGGGAGCGCGGGCAAAACACGTCCACCTAGACAAGAACAACAGACCGCCCTGCGAGGCGTGCTATCCGTTTTTTTTACGTGCAGGTAGTAAGAAAAAAGGGTGCGGGGCGGCGAGGTCATATCGAAGCTGCACGCCAAATGCTTTGGGACGTTTTTCAAATCTTTTGGTTGATAACGTGGCACATGTGTTGAGGTGTGTAATTAATTTTTTGTTAAGTAATTTTTCAAGATATGAGTGAGGCTCATCGGACGACACTACCTTGTCGCAAATATCGCATTCAGGGATTTTACTTTTATTATGGACTAACTATAACATGGTGCTTTTCATTTTCCTAAATCTAAATGAAAAATAGATCAGTGGCCACCCAAATCGATCACCATTTGGGCCCCTTGCCTTGCCTCCCATTGCTGTAGTTAGCACAAAAAATTTGGTTTGTATAGGCCCCCCCGGGTTCATAACAGCCAAGACTTGTTTCAAAAAAAACCCTTTCAGCATTAATTTTTTAAGTTTTTTTGGCACTTTACATATTGGCACTTTATACACGGGGGTTTTGCATAAGACCCCCCTAAAATTACTTGCTGTAAGGATGCGTTTCCTTTGGAGTAGGTCTATGCTCCACGAAAATGGGGGTTTTCCCAAACCTCGCAAAATACATAGTGAAAACCAGGCCCCGAAAATTTGGGGAAATTGAAATATTTGAAGGATAGACCAATTTATTCTCTTATGTGAAGGTTACTCGGGATTTTTTACCAAAATCGACTTTTTTACAACGAATTATTCAGCAAAAATAATCAAATTACCCTTTTTAATTAAAAAATTATGAAATTTAATTTGTTTTCTTTTTCCCCCGTTTTGCTTTTTCTGGAAACCCAATTTGCCGACACGCCTGGTTCAAGTCGAGTACCCAGTGTCGCAAGAACAAATTCATCGTTTTGGGACTTTTAAAAACTGCTTGGGGAGGGGAGATATGCAGTAGGATCTAGTTAATTTATTTTTTGGGATATTGTTTAACGCCCCTTCATTTTAGCAACTTGGCAAATCGAGCCCGGAGGGAAACGAAAAGGATGACGCGGGGGACAAGGGTGGGACGGGCCTGTGAGGGGCAGAACCAGCCACAAGCTTTTTTGAGGGAAAGGGGTTTCCCCCCAAAGTCGTGGTCGTCCCGTCTTGTTCTCATCCGCCCGTGTTGTCATTGTCGTCGCCGTGGGGAAAAGTTGTAAAAAGGGAAAAGGGGTTTCCCCCGGGAACGGCAAACCCAGAGCTCGCCATTAGTTTCGGGGAGAAGAACCCCCCTAATCAGGGGCCCAAAACCCGAAAAGGGTTTTGCTTTTTGGGAAATTTTAAGGGCCTAGTATGGCGTATTGCTAAGGTTAAAAATAAAAAAACCGCATGAAACATGTGTTTTGGCACTAGTGTAAAAGGGGTTTTTTGGGGTTTTTGGGAAAATCGATTTGATAAGTTTCCCAGTGAAACTTACTGTTTTACACATTAAAAACCCTGCACACTGAGTCGAAAATATATATTTTAGGGGCCGATGACAGTATTTTTTTTTGTTCTTTTTTCCTTTTTGGGTGAAAAAGGCGGGTGAAGTGGTTTTTAAAAATCTTTGTTTGTTTTTGGAAGGTTCTTCTAATATAAGTTTATAAAAAAAAGGATATATTATTAGTGGCGGGGTGCTGCATACCGAACGATATACGCCATAAGGTAAGGGGGCCAAAAAAGGGAAAAAAAAAATTAACTTTAAAAAACTCCCCAGAAAAAAAACGCACCTTTTTTCACATCAGCAGGACATGTGCACTTTTTTAGTTTTAAGCTTTTTTGAAAACGGATCGCCCTTACAGCTTACGCCCCTGTAAAAATCTCGTGAAAAAATACGCATATTTTTGCGATTTGATTAAAATAGGCAAATTTGGTTAATTTTTTTCCGATAAATTAAAATAAGTATAAAAAAAGCCTTCGGGCTATAATTTTAAAGAAGGAATTAAAAGTAGAAATGGCATCTGGGTCAATGTAAGTGGCCTAATGAGGGGCGGGGGAGAAAAAAGCTCCCATTTTTATTTTGTTCCTACAACGGCCGGGAAAAGCAACAGATTGGGCGAAAAATCCATAGAGGCTTAAAGGGGGTTTTACGGTTGTGGCAGTGTTGACTAATATATTTATCTTGAAACCCTGGGGGACGCGGGTATTCTAAAAAAAACTTTAGGGGGGCCCCATGTTTTTGGGTTACAGGCCTCGCAAAAAAAACCGAATCATTGGGCAAAATTGTCAAAAACTACGATAAAAAAAAAGGCCCCAATCGGGGGAGGCCTTGAGAGGCGCATAGGCAAAATGAAAGGTATCACGGGGCCCACTGCTAGGGGGACCCAGAATGATCTCGTCGGGCCCCTCAAAGACGCCCACAAAGGGCCCAAAAACCCATTAAAGAACCCTACAATGTGTAAAATTTTTTTGCCCCAAAAGCAATCGTTTTTAAAGATTGCCGGGGAAATTGGCTATGATGGCCATTCTAGTGGTGATCCCCCGGGGGAAGTTCACTAAAAACCGTTTGTAGGAAGTTTTATCGAAAAAAAAACCAATTTAAAGCAAATTCCGGGCAACTAGCCCTCCCCCACCCCATGGGGTTTGAGCCCACGCCGGAGTGGGGTTTTCACGATTTTGATCGTTTGGTTTATGCATTGATGGATAATTTACTCAAAAAAATTTCCAAGAAAATTTAACGAGTCGAAAGGGTAGATGATGATGGTAGTCGACCAAGCAAGCCCAAAAGGGAAAGGGCCCTCCCTGTCACTAAAACCACATCTTACCTTATTCACCCCAAAATTAAACCCATCTTTTAACATACGGAAACGGGTTCCTTGACCTGTCCTTGCCCAAAAACTATGGGTCAGTCCTCCCCCGTACGGAGACACGTGGAAGCGAGAAAACCGCCACTGGGGGCAAGCAATGCCCCCTAATAGGCCAACTTATGTAAATTGCCTGCGAAACATTGCTGGGCCGGGGGGCGCGTACCACCTCCGGGGACCCCGGCAAAACCCCAAAACCCTTTGGGAATTCCCATGCGGCCAGTGCGTTGGGACCGCAAGGAGGGAAGGGGTGTGAAATACTTTTAAAGGGACGGGGAAAGAAAACCGAGCGAAGACATGCATCCTAATGCACGATGTATGGGCAGCCAAACCGAACTTCATGGTCCACTTGAGCCCGGGTCTTCCAAACTTGGAGACGCCGATGCCATATCCCCGCCTAAAAACCCAAATCGCCCTTCCCCAAACCCCCCTTTCGACCGCTACGCATAAACCCCAACGCTTTGATAAGCGTAAAACCCATGCGCCCTTCCCAAAGGGAAATTTGTAATCGGGAAATTTCCCAAAAATTTCTTTTTATTTTTCTATATTTATTAGGTAACCACAGTATAAATGTAATGGGGGGGTTTTAAATGTGCACTAGGGGACCAGTATTTTAAAACCCCAAAATCTCGGTTTTTATCCCCGAAACCCTTTGTTTCCGGGTTACTGATAAAATTTGAATTCCAATTTTTATCGACTATGATTACAAGGGAAACCCGGGCCCTTTCCCCCGCAGAAACCACTTGCACCCTCTTTTTATTCAAACCCTTTAACCGAGAAAAACCCATGTCACAAAGCAGTGTACCCGGGTAAGCAGGGTGCCCCCCATAAAGGGGAGGATGGCATTATTCCCACCGTGACCACCAACCTAGAGGACCTAGGGGTCTTGGAAGGGCCTCTGTGTCCCAAGAGTTTTTTTTGCCCCCTTTGGGAAAACCAGCTATCGCACTGTACTTTGGTCATTGTGTCTAATCGGGGGGTTTTCAAGAAAGGGACCCCACCCCTAAAATTTTAGTCCCCAAACCGGGGGAGCACGGGGCATTTTTCATTAAAATTTTTTATTTTTTTTTATGCTTTCTTACCATCTCAACCCTTTTTAAAATTTTTGCAATCGGAAATTTAAAGCTTAATGAGTAATTTAAGAAATTAAAAAAAATTAAAATAAAACAGCGGGGAACGGGCGAGAAATTTCAGGACTTTTTGCAGTAAGAGTGGGGATAAGCTAAAATTTTGGCGCCCAAAACGATTGAGGCTGTTAAAAACCGGAAAAACCCAAAAGGGAGGGATTCTTTTTAAGAGGAGAGAATATTTTTTTCACGAAATTTTGCCCGCCAGTGGCGAGAGCGGCGGGGCTAGACCCTTTGGGCCCCGACGACAGCTTTGGGCCTTTGACCGCAAAGGGGGGAGAAGGGGCGCGATCATACCTCGATCATGGTCCCCAAAATTTTTCGCGGAGAGGGGAAAGCGAAGTATGTCCGGGAAAATGAGAGGGGAAAGCGGAGCACAGTTTGCATTGAAAGACTCGCAGTTGATGAGGAGATGGACCCCTTTTTGAAAACTGAGGTTAAGCGACTAATACTCGATGATGATGTTTTGGGGGTTTGAGCAAAAAAAAGTGTTTACTTTAAATTTAAAATTCCAATATTTAAAATGGATCCCTCCCCTTTGGAAATTGCCCTGCCCAAATTTAGCTTATTTCCCAAAGGGATTTGCAAAAATTAAAATAAATTTTAAAAAAAAACCCTCAACACGGCCCCCAAAAGCAAGAAAGAAGAAAAGGCATCGATAAAAAATGAAAGTAATTTTCGCGATCAAAAAATGGCTCTTGTCCCACTTAAACATGCCCCCAAAATTTCTTGAACAAAAATTGTTTGGAAAAAATTCCTGACCCCCGAACAAAGGTTGAGGGTGTTGAATCATTGAAAACTTAATCCCACAATCCAATTTTACTCGGGCGTTCAATGTGGCCCTTTTTGGTTGACCTGGGCCCATTTTAGGGAAAAAAAAAGCTGGTGGTCAAAGAATTCCGTGGAGACGTAGAGAAAGCCACGAAAATAAATTGGTTTGGGAAAAAAAGGTCGCACTGGCTCAAAGCTACGACCCTTTTGAAATTTGACTTGAGGGGTACCCCCCCAACAAGTGCAAAAACCCAAAAGGAGTTTAGTTCCACTCCCTAGTCCACACAAAAAAAAAAAACCTGCTTCCCGCAAAAAGACCCGGTTTTAGTGCCCCGGTTTCCAAAAAGGCAAAAAGACGAAATATTTCATTTTGACCCAACAGGCGGTACTTTTTCGCAAAACCCAAAAATAAAATCGTCGGCTATTCATAACCCACTAAAAAAAAGGGAACGTTTGTGGTTTTTTGAAAGGGTTTTGTACGTCATAGATTTTCGACCCCATCTTAGGAGCCCCGGCGTCGTTTCGCACTTTGCGTTAAAAACCCCATTTTGGGTACATTCTGAATTTTTCCCTTTTAAGAAAAACGAAAGGGAGGGGTTTGTTTTCCCAAAGAATGGGCGTACATTATTTAAAATTTATTTTGGATTGCAACAATAAGGTAAGGTGAAAAATCAACAATGGGGGGGAAAAATTTTAACATTTTCAAAATTCCCACAAAAATTTTCCCTATTTTTTTTTAGGGTTAAAACCATAAAACATTTTTTTTAAAAGACTTTGGGGAATAGATTTAAATGGCGGAGGGAACAATCGTTTACCGGAAAATATTTTTTGTTTTGTCCAAATCCCAAATTTTTTGTTTCTCCTCGTAGAAAACCTTAAGTAAAAAGTGAAAACCCCGCAGTAAACTGCGAAAATGGAGGGGAAACCCCAATTTTTATGCTTTGTTAGAGGGGGTTTATATTTAAATCCAAAACAATACTTTTATGTTAAAAAATTAAAAAAAACCCACATTTCTTTGAAAAACAATATTTTTTTTTGAAATTTTTGTATAAGGGGAAATTTTTTAAATTATCCATAAGAGGACCCAAAGCTATTTCTTTCAACAGAATGTAAAAGAAGGATACAAATTGAATACAATTTTTTTTCTTCACAGCTTTTTAAATTTTGTTGTTAAAAACTAGGGGGCCATATTTTAATGTAAAGTTTGGGTGCGGTATCCCCCCCTTTTTTGTCCACCCTGGTTTTCAATAAAAACATTCTGTAGAGTGGGAATCCACAACTTTGAATGACCTTTTGACACTTTTTCGGCGGCCATTTTTCATGTGAACCATTTTGAAAAAAATTGGGAAAGGTCAAATTGAAATGTATTTAAAAAAAAATTTTAAATGAATTATACACGGGCATTATTAAATAAAATCCCAAAATTATTGTTTAAAAGTTAATTTAATGTAATCTGGACGATAAAATTCATTGAAAGTAATAAATAACAAACAAATGTAAGTCTTTTTTTGTTTTAAAAAATTTTGACAACAATGGTTTATTTTTTTGGGCCCAAATAAAGGGATTTTCCCCAAAACCCACTTTCATAAAATCACTAAAATATTACTAAAGGCCTGTCGTCTGGCACAGAACAGGGGGGCCCCCTGGATGGGCCCTAGCCACGTCGTCTGTTTTAAATCTTTTTTCTGCCCAATTTTTCTTTTTTGGGTTGCTCTTTGATTTTCTGGACTTAACTTTTTATTAATTAAATTTTTTTAATTTTTATGTAGGCATACCCTTTTAATTTTGATTTAATTGAGTGGGTCTATTAATTGTTGATGTTGAATTTAAAGAGGTCTTTGTCACTAAGCCATGCAAATAGGGCCCGCGGGAAAAACACAGTTAGAAAACCCCAAAAAATTGGGTGGGGCCCTAGGTACCTTTTCCCGTATAGGACCTAAATACTTTACCCCCCCCCCCAAGGTTATAGACATAAGGCTTTTAAAAAAAAATTACTTTTAATTTTCCCTTTTGGGGGGGTGGGCTTTAAATACAAAGGCCTAGGCTAAAATACCTGATTTGGGGCCGATGCTAGGCTACGCGTTGCCTTAGGCAAAGGCCTATTTTTCCCCAAAATTGAACACATATCACAAAAATTTTCCCTGTTTTTAAAGTAGGACTAGCCTAGATTAGCTACCCTAGGCGGCATCAAGTTTAGGCGGGCATATTAAAGAAAGGGCCCCTAGGTTTTTGGGGGGCCCCCCCCCCCCCCCAACTCCCAAAAAGAAATTGCATAGACTAGGCCGGCCCTAGGCTAGGCTAGAACGAAGGGGGGTTTTAATTTTAAAAGTATTTCCCTTTCCCTAGGGCCTAAATTCAAATTTTTTTGCAAATAGAATTTTTGTTTTAAAATTTAAAAAAAAATAATAAAATTTTAAAACAAAGAATTAATTAAAATTCCCCCCCAAAAAAAATCAGGGGGCAAAAAATAACACGCAATGGGCAGTAAACCTAAAGAAACCCTAACCCCCAAAAGTTTGGAATGGGCTGTTGACATACCCCCAGTTCGTCCCCCTCGCCACAAGCACGCAGCGCAAGGAAATAGAAAAATTTTGCTAGCAATTTTATTTCTCCTGTGTTGGTTATGCCGATTTAACAAATGCAAAATTTTTTAAGGTCGTTCAATCCTTTGGGTGAATCCCACTTACCATCCTTATTGATTAACAAAGTAAAAAAAAAATCCCTGTCCAAACGACGGGCTTGTTCTGTTTTTTTTTAATATGAGAGCTGTAATAGGGAAGGAACACCCTTTAATATTCAAAACCCGGGCACCAGCGTGAAAAATTTTTCATGGGGGTAGATAAAAATATCAGAATTTAAAAAACCGCCCGGGGGGAAAACGAAAATCTCACCCCCAAACCCCCTAAATCATCCCTAAAATTAGGAAAAATTCCCTAGCTTTTAAAACCCCAAAAAAGAATTTTTAAAACAAATTAGTTATTAAAATTTTTTTTTAATGTGTTATAAAAAACCCCAAACAGCCATTTTTATTTCGTAAAACCCCATTTTTTTCAAACCCCCCCCCTAATTTTTTATAAAAATTTTTACCCTTTATTTTTCCCGCATTTACCCCCGAGGCACCTAGGGGAGTATCAGCATGAAATTTGGGATGATGGTTCTAATAACCCTGAAAAAAATAATCCCCGGAGGCCCCAATTTATATTCCAACCCCCTTTTGGTTTTCTACCCCTTAACTTTTGGGGAAAAAACGTAAGGTAGTATTTAAAACCTTTTGGGAAATTTTTAATTGCCCGATTTTAAAAATTTGAGTCGATGTGTTTTTAGTCCAGTCCAAAAACATTTTAAAAAAAACAAAAAATTTTTTTACCCCCAACCCTAATAATCATTTCTTTGTGACAAACAATGTTTAGGGGGGGGAAATTAAAACCAAAATGAAATTTTGGGATGGGGGTTTGATAAAAATATAAAAATTACTATTCCGTTTTGGGGGGCAAACAATTTTTTACCCCCGTGCCCCCCTAAACATCCCTTAAAAAATTGGGTTTGGTACTAGGTTTGTATTCAAAACATTGAAATTATTAAAATTTTCCAATAATTATGCTCAAACATGTTTCCATCCAATCCCCTAAATTTCCCCGCGTTTTTTTTTACCCCCCAACCCCAATAGTGATTTTTTTTTATCAAAAACCCTTTTTTAGCCCAAAAATTTGGGAGGTGATAGGGTAAAAATATAAGAAAATATTTCCCTTGGGGGGCAAAAAGATATTTTTACCCCCAGTTTCCCTCTATCATCCCTTAAAATTGGGGTTTGGTACTAGGTCGTATTTTTATACATTTTAATTATTAAAATTATCCCAAAAATATTATGCCAAGCATGTTTCCATCCAATCAAACCCAATTTCTCGGGGATTTTTTTTTTCCCCCAAAACCCCCAAAAGTGGGCTTTTTTTTCAACACTTATTAAACAAAAATTGGCATGGTGGTAGATAAAAAAATAAAATTACTATTCCTTGGGAAGTAAACGATATTTTCACCCCAAGACATCCCCTTTAAAAATTGGGAAGAGGGTTTTAATGGGTTCGTTTTTTTTTATGGGTGGTTATCGGAAAAAAGTATTCAATTAAAAAAACTAATTTAAAATTCAATAGTTTTGGTTTATTTAAGAAAAACAATAATAAGCATGTTTTGCGGGTTTGGTACCCATGATTACATTGGGACAAGGTGGTTTTTTTTAGCACTTTTTTTTTTCTCAAAGCAGTTTTTTAAACAAATGACGGTTTTTTTTGGTTTAAGTGGAAAAGTGTAATATCACAGCCCCAAAACTCGTAACAAATTGTATGAAAATACCCCCTTGTACCATGAATTTATAAAATACCAACCATACATAAAAAACTTGAAAATGCTAAAAAAAAGTTAAAAAACACTTTAGGGGTGGGGGTTAAAAAAAAAACACGAGAAATTAGGTTTTATTGGGTGGAAAAATGCTTGGCAAATATTATTGGATAATTTTAATAATTTCAATGTATAGAATACGACCCAGAACCCCAATCCAATTTTTTAAGGGGGTGATAGAGGGCACTAGGGGGGAAAATATCGTTTTGCCTCCCAAAGGAATGGGTTTTTCTTATATTTTTATCTATCACCAAAGCCAAAATTTTATGCTAATAAAAGTTGATGAAAAAAAAAACATATTATTGGTTTTTGGGGGGGGAAAAAAAAGCGAGGGGAAAATTTGGTTGAGGATGGAAAAAAATGCTTGAGGGATAATATTAAAATTTGGGTAATTTTAAAAATTTTTAATGTATTGAATTTCGACCTAAATACCAAATCCAATTTTTAAGGGGTGTAGAGGGCACTAGGGGTTTAAAAAAATTGTTTGCCTCCCCCAAAGGAAAAAGTTTAATTTTTTATATTTTTACACCACCATGCCAAATTTCTGTTGGGAAATTACCCCAAAAAATGTTTTTTCACTAAAAATAGGTTTTTGGGTTTGGGGTGAAAAAATTTTTTGTTTTTTTTAAATTTATTTGTTGACTGGTCTATAACACATCGACTCATAATTTTAATCAGCAAATTTAAAAAATTCAAAATATTAAAAAATACCTTACTTTTTCCCAAAGTTAAGGGTGGGAAGAACCAAAAAAGGGGGGGAAATTTAAACGCCCTTTCCTCCCGGGCCGGGTTATTATTTTTCATGTTAAATTTTGGGAAACCCTTTATGCCCAAATTTTTTTGCTGAAACCCCTAGGTGCCTCATGGTTAAAAAGCTGGAATCAAGGTAAAAAATTATAAAAAAATTAGGGGGTGGGGGTTGAAAAAATGTGGGTTTTCGAAAAGAAAAATGGCTGAATTTGGGGAAAAAAACTTAAAAATAAAATTTTAAAAACTAATTTGGGAAAAAAAATTCTTTTTTGGGTTAGAGCTATGAATTATTCCCAATTTTTTGGGGATGATTTTGGGGGGGTTTTTGGGGGAAAATATCGCTTCCCCCCGGGATTTTTTTAATTTTTGATATTTTTAAACTACCCCCCTGCAAATTTCAGCGGTTCCGGATTTGCAAAAATTCAAGTGTTTTTCCCCTTACAGCTCTCACTATTAGAAAAAAAAAAACCAAAAACCCTCGATTGACAGGGGGTTTTTATTTTTTCATGTTAAATTTAATAAAGGGTTTTGGGACAGAATGTTTTTTTTGATCCCCGGGGGGCCCAAAGGGGGGGGGGATACCCCACCCCAAAATTGACATTAAAATAATAGGCACCTATGTTTTAACAACAAAAAATTTTAAAACTTGAAAAAAAATATTTTATTTTAATTTGTATCCTTCTTAGACATTTTGTATGAAGTACTTTGCCCCTCTCTTATGGAAATTTTAAAAAATTTCCCCTTACAAAAATTACAATAAAAAAATATTGGGTTTCAATGAAAAAATTTTTTTTGTTTTAATTATTTAAAATAACAGTTTGTTTATGGAAAAAATTATAAACCAATCTAACAATGTAAAAATTTTGTCCCCTCCCCTTTTTGCAGTTTTTCTTTTCGCGTTACACTTTTGACTACGTTTTCTATCGAGGAGAATTCCCAAAAAAAATATTTGCTTTAGGGGCCCAAAAAAAAAAATTCTAGGTAAACGAAGTCGCCCCCCATTTAAAAAACCTTTCCCCAATTTGGTTAAAAAAAAAAGTTGATGGTTTTTAACCCTTTAAAAAAAAATGAACATTTTTTGTGAATTTTAAATGTTTAAAATTTTCCCCCCCTTTTTGATTTTTACCTTAAATTTTTTGTTGCAATCCAAAAAAAAATTTTAAAATAAAGTACGCCCATGTCTTTGGGGAAAACAACGCACTACATTTCGTTTTTTTTAATGCAAAAATTGCAGGGGAAAGTACAAAAATTGGGTTTTTAACGCAAAGTGCGGGTCGACGCCGCGCATCCCAAAATGGCGTTCCCAAAAACTATTTACGTACAAGATTTTTAAGGGCCACAACGTCATTTTTTAGTGGGTGATGAAGTAGCCGCGATTTTTTTTTGGTTTCGCGGGGGGAAAAAGTCCCCCCTGTAAAAGGGGCAAAACTGAAAATTTTGGATTCGACCGCCCCACTAGTAGTCTTTTATATGTAGCAAACAATTTAAAAAAAGGTTTTAAAGTGTCGAAAAGGACTTGAAGGTTTTCATCACAAATGAAAAAGGGGATGGGTTTGGGAAAATGATAAAAATGTAGGCCCAAAGGGGAAAATTTGCTCTTGCTCTGATGACGAGCCGGCCGCAGGGGCCCGGTATAAAGTAAAATTTTTAATCAAATTTTACTCAGCGTTTAATTCAAAATTTCTTTTTCTCCTTATTTATTACTTACAGATACAAGTAAAAAATTTTCTTTTTTTAATTAGTAGTAATTACTTCTTTTGGGGGGGGGGGAAAATAACCCCATTACTTTTTTATCCATTTTATAACTTAAACCACGTTTTTCTTTTGATAAAATTTTCTTTTTTTGGTTTTTTACAATTTTTTATTACTTTTACTGTTTAAAAAAAAAAAAAAAAAAAAAAGGTTTTACTGTTCAATGTAAGGGGTTTAAACCCCTTTAGTTTACTTTTTGGGGTTAACCCCCACAATGAAATTAAAGTAGTTTTTGTTTTTTTGTAGATTTTACTCTGTGCTCGTATAGCGATGCGGGAAAAAAAGGGGCCCCCCAATATGAGACCAAAAGCATTTTTTCTTTGGGCTGGTAAAGTACTTTTTTAATGTTTAGATTCTTACAATGTGCCGCATTTGGGACAAACCCCCCCAAAATTGAAAGGGTGTGCAATTTCCTTTCCCTTTTGGCTTTAAACATTAATTCTTTCCCTTGATTTGATAAACATTGTTTTGCATGTTTAAAAGAAATTTAAAAAGGGCTACAAGAATAATCGTTTCATTTTATTTCAGTAGCCTAGTTTTAATTTTAAACTGATTACTAATTTCCCCTACCAAAAAAAAACCCCCATGCCCAGGGAGCCCCAATTTATCAAAATGCACAATTTCACAAACAAAAATTTAAAGGGAGAATTTAAAAAAATAAAACTATTTTCTATGTTTCAATTTTTAAATTTTGTAAAAAAAGGTGTAAAATTTTGCTTAAAAAAATTTGATAATGTAGGGAAAAGATGTCTTTAGAATAGGGTCGGAAAAAAGCTCCCCGCACGAGAAAATTTCCAAAGAAAATGCCGAGCATTTGACAATTAAATAGATAAAGGTCCCAAAATTTTTGAAAAAAACCCCCCCTTTGTTTATGTGCCATAAACAGCCACGGTATTCCTCGAATTGTTAAATTTTGGGGTTGCACTAGTGATTTTGAGCCCTGTTTTAAGCCATTTTTTTTACCAAGGGAAAGGGAAAATCCCTACCCCCAAAAAAATTTGGGAGTGTTGTCCCGGTACCCAAAACCCCTCGATTTTGATAATTTTTTAGTTTTACATCACGTTACATAAAAACGGCCCCCTAACACTTCGAAATCACCCCAACTCTGCTTTTGGGGTATTTAAAGGGGGCTTGAGTGTTTTAGCGCACCGCGGCTTGGCGCGGCGCCCTCACGGGACCTAGATCACTTTAAGGTGTTAGCTACTTTCCCACTGCTACTGCTAACATCTAATTTGCAGTTTTAATCGGCCCCCGATTCTGAACCCCAGGGGGGGCTACAATGTTTCCCAATTTTCATGGGCATTTAAGTTATAGTAATATAGTCTCTTTTTGAAAAAAAAATTGAAAAAAATTTTTTGGGAAAGGCCTTTCCCAAAAAAGGTTTTTAAATAAGCCTTATACAAATAGGCATACAATCAAAAAGTAACTATAGTTCTTGACACTTTTTGACGGTTCAAGCAGAGTTTGGCGGGAAAATTTTCGATACGTAAACAAAAAGCGGACATTTTAAATTTTTTTTTCTTTGTGTGGACGAGAAAAGGGGGTCATTTTCCCCTTTATAAAACAAAAAACAGAAACCGTCCCTGGCCTGGGGGTAAGGCCCCAAGTAGAAAAATTTTTTATAATACAAATTTTTTAAGGGTTTTTTTAAAATTCCATTTGGCTATGGACTAATAAAAAAAGTACTTACATTAAATGTTTGAAAAAGCCCAGGCCTTTCTTTGCCCAAAACCCAAAGGGCCCGCACAACCTTTTTTTTGAAACACTTTTCCCCAACCCCAAAAAACCAGTTTTTTATTTACTTAAAAACCTAATGCAGAAAACAAAGGGATGAAAAGTCCCCCGGGTATTCCCCAAAAATTTCCCGGGAAAAAAAAACCTTTTCTTTTTTTTTTAAAAAACTCACGCAATCTTCCGTCCTTTTAAAGAAAATTTTAAAAAAAAAAGATGGGGAAAATTTTCAATATTCTTTTTATTATCTGAGATTTACATGGCTTTTGGGTGCAGTGAAATATGTCAAAAAAATAAGGTTTTGCGTTTTGTTTTTACATTGGGGAAAATTTTTAAATTTGGGTGTGATTTCCCCGACTTTAACCCGTTTCCCTTTTTACCGCGTTTACCATGGTTTTTACCCCCTATTTCCCAGGAAAGTCCCGAAAACCCCCGGGCCCCCAGGGTATTTTTCATCCTATTTTTATTGCTAATACCAAAAAAAATTTAAACAACCTTTTAAAAAAAATTTTTATTTTAACAAATTTTTGTAATGGAAACCCTTTAAAAAGTAAAGAGAAACCCAACATAACAAAAAAATAGTAGAAATACGCCCCCAAAAATTTCCCCACTCAAAAAAGGGAAAGAGATCTAAAAAAAAAAACGGGCCAAGCTCATCTACCCTTCCCCATTTGGGGCATTCTTAATTCATAAACGTAAAAAGTGCCCAAAAAAAGCATCCTCGAAAAGCTTGGGGAAAAAGAATTTTCCTGTTTACTTTTTAAATTAAAATTTGAAAAAAAAAACTTGGAAAAAAACTATTACGTTTAAATTTTAAAAATCGCAAAATTTTATTTTGCCAAGCTTTTCGAGGATGCTTTTTATTTGGGGCACTGTACGTTTTAAAGAATTAAGAATGCGCAAATGTTTGGGAAGGGGGATGAGCCCGGGCCCCTTTTTTTTGATCTCATTCCTTTTTAGGTGTAAAGGTTTTGGGTGTATTTCTACAAGTTTTTGGGATGTGTGTTAAAATATACATTTTCAGGGGCTATACAATAGGCTACATAGGCTTGGCACAAAAAGTTGCGTCCCGTGTTTTTTAAGTCCCAAATGTTTAAAACATCAACAGGCCCAAAAACAATTTACAAATTTTTTATTTTCCTAAATATGAAGAAACAGACAAAAAAGGGTTTTGTTCAAATTTATCGTCAGGGTTTTGAACGAAAAAAATTTGTCGGGTTTTTTGCATAGAACCCTTTTGGGCAAACTTTTTTATTTAAAAAGACCGGGCTAAAAAAGGGTGATGGTTCAGCCAAGTGGATAAAACCCCAAAAATACCAAACCTAAGTTTAAAAACCCTTTTCCCGAACCAGACTAAATATCTTTTCAAAAAGTCCCCTTTTTGCAGAGTGGGAAAAAAACAAAAAATGAAAGACGGGATGATTTAGAGGTTTTAAACAAAAAGGGATTTTGAGAAAAAAACGCATAGAGGATGTTTTCAGATTTTTTTGATTTCCGTGACAAAAATAAAGGGAAAATTTTTTGAGCCATTTTTTCTTTTTTTCGGAAAAAACCCCTCTTTTTTAAAAAAAAGATAGGGATCGCGATGCCCCAAAAGTAGGGTTTTTTTTGTTCGTACACACTTTTTTGAAAAGAGCCCTTTTGGTCCCTTCGTTCGCTTCAGGTTTTTTAAAATGGGACTCATAAACAGGCCCAGAAAACCCGTGTAAAGTGTAGACACGGGGGTTTTTTTTGTGTTAACACTAGGGCCGCAAAAAGAACAAGGGCCCATTGTAAATTTTTTTTTGGTTTGGGAAAAAATGGAAGAAACCTTTCTCAAAAAACTGTCCCCTTTTAATCCTTTAAAAGGGAATTTTGTTTTATCGGTGTGCTTTATGTGATAAATGTTTGAGATTGAGTCAAAAAATTCTCCCACATGAGAAAAATTCTCATGCCCCGTTTTGTATGTTTCTGTAGATAGAATTAAGTTAAGGAAAAATTTAAAACAGAAAGAAAATTTTTTATTTGAAAAAAAGGGGGGGAAAATTTAAATTTTTTTTTTTTTTTTTTTTTTTTGGCCCGGGCAAATTAAAAAAAGAAAATGCATGAACCTCAATGGTTTTAAATTTTTGGCAATAGTAGGCCTATAACTAAAACTGAAAATTATGTCATCAAAATTTATAGTTTTAAGGAGTATGATTGATGGAAAAAGAAACTCGACCAAATATTTTTTAAAAACCCCAAAACAGATAGTTAAAAATAAAGATCATAACGGGCAAGTAGGGGGACCGGGAGGGTTTGGGCCCGTGTTGGTTGGGGCCCCCCAGACAGATCTCGACATCTATAAGGCTGTTGCTGCCAAATTTTAAAATTTAATTTTGCCCTGTTCCCCTACTTGAGATGGCTGTGAAAATTTCAAGAAAAAGTTTTTACATCACTGTGTCTTAGAGCAAAATGAATTTTTGACAGCTCATTGTAACTTTCAACCAAGCTACGCATTTAATTATAAACCACTCCGTTTTCAATCAGTATATTAAAGTAAATAATTTTATCGTAGATTATTCATTAGGGATTGTATATTTAGTATTGAAAACATAATTAAACCGTAGGATCTAATACAAACGCAGACAATATGTAAAAATGCGTGATGGGGCTGGTTGGCCCACCCATTCACTTTGCAGGTTATGTGTTATTTCTAATATTAGACAGGGGAGACCGGGGCTGGTTGGCCACGTTTTTACATTTATAATTTTAGTAATAGACTGGTAAAAAAATTGAAGATTTTTTAATACTAGCGGCAAAATGTGAGACATTTGGGTCCCGGGCTGATTTATAGGTAAAAAAACCCAATGAATCCGAATTTGCCCGGTACCACCTCGGATTTTGGCCCGTTTGCCCAGAATCCAAGATGGCGTCCAACAAGGTGTAAAAACCAGATAAACCCATTAAAAGTACTATTTTTGTTCATTGAACACGTCAGTGGGGTTCATTTTACGGTTTTAGGGGTCGCGGAGAACGATTGAAAGTGTTGCGAAAAAGCCCCAGAAACGGAAGTACCATTTTCAAAATGGCGGCCACTTTGATGGAGAAAACTGGGTCTATTTTCCCCTTTGAGAAAATACCATTTTATACGTGTGAGACATTGTGGTACCGGGCTGTATTATGGGTAATAAACCCCGCTGAATCTTAATCTGTCCGGTACTACCTCAGACTTTGACCCATTTGCTGGAATTCAAGATGGCGTCCAACATGGTGTAGAAAAGCGCAGGAAAAGTCCTATTAATTTTGGGGTTCATTTTAAGGTTTTCGGGGTCAAGGAGAACGATAAAATGTTAACGATAAACTGTGTTGCGGAAACGTAAAAGAATCGGAAGTACCATTTTCAAAATGGCGGCCACGTTCATGTGGAAAAAACGGGATTTTCCGTTTTTTCGGGATAAATACCATTTCATGTGGGAGATATTTGGGTACCGGCGTAATTTTTAAGTAACAAACTATGTCGAATCTGAATTTGCCCAGTAACATCTTGGATTTTGACCCATTTGCCCGGATTTCATGATGACGTGCAACAAGTTGTTAAAAAGGGATACACTTATTTAAAGTCCTATTAGTGCTGAATGAACACCTTAGAAGGGTTCATTAATGGGTTTTCCGGGTCAAGAAGAGCGATGGAACGTGTTGCGGTAACGCCCAAAAAACGGAAGTACCTTTTTTCAAAATGGGCAGCCACTTTGATATGGCAAAAAAGTGTTTTTTTTTTGCCCCCTTTAGGTAAATACCATTTTATACGCGTGAGACATTGTGGTACCGGGCTGAATTATGGGTAATAAGCCTCGCTGGTGGTGGTACCGGGCAGATTAAGATTCAGGTGTTCGTGGGCCAATTCTTTCATGGTTTAGAAATTTTTTAACTGAACGCGACATTATTGTAAAAATTGATGGTGAATTTAGCAGTAATTATAAAATTAAATACGGGGTGCCACAAGGCTCAATTTTAGGACCAACCCTTTTTCTTTTATATATTAATAGTATGCCAAATGTGTTAAGATATTGTAAGGTATATTTATACGCAGATGATACTGTGTTGGTAATCACGCATTACGACTTGCTCGTAGCATTAACACAATTAAAACAGGATCTCATTTCATTTCAAAAATGGCTTCATGACATGGGTCTAGTTGTAAACTTAGGAAAAACTAACATAATGTGCATTCATGCGCCCAACAAACTAAGTGACGTTAAGATTAATGTACAGTGGCACACCGCATTGTGTCTAAAACAGGTTGTTCTACCCGTCGTAAATTCTAACATTCAAATGTTTAATATTCCGCCACTGTGTAGTTGTCCGTCAATTGTCGAGGTTAAAAAATACCAATACTTGGGAATTGTGGTAGATAACACTTTTTCTTTTAAATTACACGTGGCAAAAATTTTGCAAAGTATTCGAATATCGTCTTTCTATATTTTTCAAGTACGTGACCTATTTCCTATTAATATTTTAAAAATGGTTTTACTATGCCATTGTTCATTCATATTTGTCGTATGGAATAACTGCTTGGGGATCGGCGTCTACACTCACTCTGTCTCCTCTGGAAGTAATGCAAAATTCTATTGTGCGCTCTTTGTTTTGCTCAACAAATGTTGTTAAAAAATTATAACACTATTCAAACTTATAAATATTGTAACATTCTGCCGGTGCAGCAAATGTATTTTTATTATTTTATTATTAAACACCTTTTCAATATCAAGTCTGAAAAGTATAAAAGTACGTACCATACACGGAGTGGAAATGATTGTATGTATGTGGTCCACGTGTGTACACCAACTACGGTTTGCGTTGCATACATTATGCTGTACCGGCGTTATGCAATGAATTGCCTGAAAATGTCAAAAACGTTCAAACCTTTGCAAAATTAAAGGAAAGTTTAAAAGATTACATATTTTAAAAAAATTGAAAAATAAAATGTTACGTTGTTTTTAATAACCTACATGATTCACCTATTAAATCGTTAAAAAATAATGCAATATAGACGAATTGTGGTTGTGCGTGTCGTGGTGCTCGAACTGTCATCATGTTTAAATGCAAAATGTGCTATCATGTTTTTTTTTTTTTTTTTGGTTGTGGTGAATTTGGTCTTTAAGAAAAGCTTTATCAGAGCCTTGCAGCTGTTTCTTTGTTTAGGGTGTGTTACCTATTTTTATTTTTATTTTATTTTATTTTATTGTGTTTTTTTGGTTGTTTATTATTGAATATTATTGAATTTGTTATATCTCAATTTCATTCTAGGGAATATTTAAATTCAATGTTGCCATATTAAAAGAAATAATCAATTTAATTTAATTTTGTTTTGTCAAGAATGCATAACTGTAATGGAAATATCATCTGTATTGACATAGGAACTTGATTCCAAGGGATTGATTTATTGTATTACTATGTACACATGTATAAAAAGATTTGAACCTGCAGATAAGCTGTTTTGGCAGCTTCGCAGGACAATCGATTGTATCTGTAAATAAATTGTTCAATAAAGGAATCTTTAAAAAAAAAAAAAAAAAATTATTATTATTATTATTATTATTATTATTATTATTATTATTATTATTATTATTATTATTATTATTATTATTTATTATTAGTATTATTATTATTATTATTATGATTATTATATTATTGTTGTAGTTGTACGCTGAGGAGGGGTCACGTAGGTATTGTTATTAACACAGCGTTTGATTTAGATAAGCTCTCTGAGTGGTTTGTTTTCATCTGGTATCGCGCACATGGAATTATCTGATATTGACCTTGATCTAGTAGTTTGTAAACAGCTAAGCAGCCTTGACGCTTGGTCGCCCTTTTCACTAGGGTTCACTGGAGTCCACATTAATATTAGGTCTATACTAGGGAAACGCCAAAGTCGTTGTTAAACGAGTGAGTGAGTGAGCCAAGTGTTGAGTACCCGGGAACATCCTCTTTCCTCCCGTATACCTAAGGATCTAGCCCAGTATGAGGAATGATACCGGGTACTCAACACATGGCTCACATCACTCGTTTAACAACGACTTTGGCGTTTCCCTAGATATTTAAATTGAACATTTGAAATGCGAATCGTGTTCAAAACGTATTAGCGTGAAACATTAACAAATTTCCAAGATAAAACAAAATCACCTAAGTTTTATGTCCCATTTAACACCCCTCAAAAATAATATGTGGGTGTAAAAATATAAAAAAAGTTCGAGCTAAACGGGTATCGAACCTCAACCCTCCGTGTGGTAGGCTAAAATGCTTACCAATAGGCCATGCAAGCCACGTAGATGTGGTCCGATAGCTGCTACTAAACAAATGCTATCGATATTTTAAAAATCACATTTTTATTTATTGTAGGATTAAATCGCAATGGATCTAGATGATTTTGTTAGCAGTTCTCAATAATTTTGTACCGGATGTCTGTTTAAAATTTCAGCCCAATCTGTTTCAGCGGTTCGGCTGATTTTCGACGTACAGACAGACAGACAGATAGACAGACAGAATCACAGAATGAGAACCGTTCGAGTTGAATGGAGACACTCCGTCGCTCCGCTCCCTCGTTTAATCAAAACATTGGGATGAACTTGTTGTCATATTACAGGGCGGAAATGGGGAAATTTGATGTTTTGATATTAACGGAAACATTTTTAAAAGGTAATTGTGACAAAAAGTTAACCTTGATATCGTTCCGATGGGGAAAAATTTATTCGCTCAAAGGGGGTGGAAAAGGCACGCATCCATTCGATTCCCAACCCCCACAGCTATCATTTTAAGTTTGATTAACTCAACTTTTCGTTCGCCTTCATAGCGTCGCGACTAGAACACGACCGAGTCAATTTTTTCGCCGCACAGTGACAACTTAAATATTAAATTCTTTTTATAAATGCCTTCGACATATTTTTATGTCCATTTTTTCCCCACCATTAATCACGTTTTAAATTAGTGACTTGTTATACGTCCAAATACAAAAAATACAGTCTGTTTCATATAAAATAGACCTAAATGCTTTTTTTTTAAGAATCGCACTGCTTTCTTTTTGTAGCAAAGGGTAAGTTTTTTCAAAAAGATTATTAAAATGCTCAATATAAAGTTAATGTGTGGAAAACAAATGGCTACTTGTTTTGGGTTATAAATTTTACAGATCACTGTAAATAAAAAATACCTAAAGGGGCGCCGGCACTCGAGTCGGGAAAAAGTACTATACACGTAAATTTCCTTCAAATTTAAAATTTAAATTCATTTTTTTTCACTCTTAACGCAAATAAAGAAATCAGGATTAGGAGAAATGTAATTCAAAAAAAAGTACAGTCTTTTCCCAAAAAATGGGTCCCTGCTATAATTTTAAGAAATTAACGTTTGCAAAGAAAATTTGTCCAGGGGATAGTTTTGTTGTATATTAATATAAAATAACCCCCTATCTGGGATAAAACTACATAAATCCTTTTTTTGGGCGATTATGGCTATGAAATAGTTAATTCCGAAAAAAAAAAATGTGTAAAAAAGGTGACACTTTTTTTCACATTTTCCCCTTTTAAATGCCAAATTATTTTATTTTAAGCATAGCGTTTAAGCGTTTAAAAATATTATTCTGGATATTTACACAAGCAAAAGCTTTGTTACGGGGAAATATAAAAAATAGGGGTAAGACTGTTCCAAAAGTGGGCCCTAAAGTTAATTGTAAAAAATTAATATTAATATCTTGTATACATTGTACTTTTTGTCATACAACAAGCACCATGTCCATGACATTGTTTAGCTATTAATATACCATTACTTTAAAGACAAAATATAATATAGACATAAGGAAAATTAACTGTCAAAAAAAAAAGAAACCCCCCAACAGTAAATGGTTTGCTGTGCATTTTCGGGTTCGAGTGCTAAGCCAAATAAACCGTTATTTATCTTTTTATAAAATATTTAGAAAATTATTGTTGTACAAAAAAAAAATGACGCAAACGAAAATTTTTTATAAGATAAATTATAAATAAAAAAGTCAGTCTTTTTCGTGTTGTGAACACTGTTCAAAATATGTGTTGTCAGAAAAATCATTTTGCTTCAAAATATTTTAAATTCTATCCTAGTAAAAATCCCTCATAGCCTATAGCATAGACATTTTGTAAAAAAAGGATATGCAATTTGTACTTGAAATGTATAATAAAAATTAAAAAAAAACATATTTTTAAATAGGAACACACTTACTTTTTCAGACCTCTTCATTACGTCTGAGTCATGTTTTCTTCGTTCTCATCCTCTCTTGTACTGACATTTTTGTACAATCTGTATTTTGCACATGTCGGTAGAAAAAGATAATTACGCAATCAATAACTGATTTGGAAGACTTGGCGTAAACAATTGCATCTAAGAGTTACGACACTTTTGGGAGCTGGTTCAATGATAAACCCATATTCAAGAACGGCGTAGCTTCAAAAAACTTTGATATCTTCCATCCATGAACTCTGGAGGAGGTTTTTTTAAAAAGGTTTCCCAGGGGTCTTTTCCCTATTCAGAGGGTGTTTGCAGGGTTTTGATGTAAAATATAAGTCGTCCTTACAAGGGGGGAGAAAAGTATGTTTATGTGCCCCTTTTCGGAGCAAAAAACGAAAAACAAATAGCGAAAAAATCGTTTTATTTGTTTTCTATCTCCTCCAAAAATATTACACACAAACTCTTCTACCCTTCTTTTCTATTCTACAATTCTTCAAAATTTGGGGAACTGAATGTTATGGGTACACAGATGTTTGATAACGTCCCAACCCTTTTATCGTAGCAAAAAAGAAGTTATTACTAGAATTATATTTCTGTAATCACGCGACAGGAGGGGATATGAAAATTTGTTTTATTTGTGACGCCACGGATGCCCCATATTATCCTCTTCCAATTGCCATAAATCAACCAAAAGGTTCACTCACTGATGTTCACTGATGTCCAATGACATTTGGGGCAGAAAATGACATGTGTATGTTCGTTTTTGTGACATGAAAAGGCTCTTCGAGGCACGAGTTTTTTTCAGGGATTGTAAGTGTTTAGCAAATGTTTGCTAGGCGACGCCGTTTTTTCTTGATGAATGTATTATGACAACGATAAAAAATAATTTTTAAAATACATAAAAAATGTACAAATACAAATAAACATTTTTTGAATTTGTCTGCAATTAAAAACAAACCCTTGTAGCCTTTTTTGTCAAAAAACTTTTATTTAAAAAAAGGGGCATCTTCAAAGGCGAAATTTGGAGACATAAAAAACTTACATAGTACGCATGGGGCAAAAAACATGCAACCATTCGGGATGCAGCTTTATCTTGTGTGTACTGTTACCCTTTTTAAAGGGAAAGGAAAGATACGCAGCAAAAATAATTGTTTAAACCCATCTCTGTGAAATTTCTTCGGCATCGAGTCAGTTCTCTTCGGAAAAAATTTTTGATGTAAACCCCCGAGAAAATGGAGGTGTAAAAGAGTTTTTTTAAAAACTTTAGAAGGGAAAGCATAAAAAAAAAGTAAACGATTAGCGTATTCGTTGTTCGCACGAAAAGGGGGAACCATAAACTCCCTTTCCCCCCCTTGTAAAGACCACTTCATAAAACATCAAACGTGCAAACTATCACAGATATAGGGAAAAGAACCTTGGAATCCTTTTCAGGATAAATCCTTTAGAGTTACATGAGGGAAAGATATTCAAACCTTTCAAAGCCCCGCCGGTTAAAATTTTGCTAAGATAGCCATTTATAAAACAATGTTTAAAGAAAAAATGAGTTCTCTGCAAACGATACTGTAACAAACTGTATTCTTTATTTATTAATTATCTTAAAAAATTACTTTTTGCGAAATTTTCTTATTGTGGAAAACAAAAATTACTAAATTTTTAAATTTAAATTTAAAATATCGAGCCCTATTTCCAACTAAGTCGGTAGGGGGTGGGGGACGTTCCCCCACATTCTTGGCCCCCCGGGTTTATCCATGGGTAGCCATGCCTGATGCTTCTCCCAATAATTATTCTTCCTCTGATCATCTTTTTCCTCTACTGTCTTCTTCCTCAGGGACCTCCCCCAGTTTTTGCCATATTTTTCTTCTTCCCGTTCTTTTCCGGTTAACCCTTTTCCCAAGCTGCATTTCCCCTTTTTGAAATCCATTGCTATAAGTTTCCCTTCAGTCGGGGCCCCCCTCTTTTTCTTGTTAGTTTCCTGCGTTTTGTTCATATTGCATCTTGGGAATCCTTTCTTTTGCATCCTCTTCAGTGTCCAAACCACCTCAGCCTTTTTTCCCTAGCTTAAAATTTTTTAAACCTCTACTTTAGCTTTCCTAATTTTCGTGCTCCTCATTTTCAATCTTCGAAAAACCCCCTTACACTTTTAAAAAATTGCAATCCCGCGCTTAAATTTTTGTTTTTCTTCTTAACGCCCAACTCCCCATGTCATGCCCCATAGTGGTACCGGTACAAAATGTTTTGTATTTTAAAAATTTTTAAAAAATTTTTTTAAAAACGGTTTTAAAACGGTACGATTTACTTAGCCTCGAGCCTTGAAGCTGATGCAGCAATCTGCTTTTTACTGTTTGGGGGGTTTCTTTTTTTTATTTGACTTATTTTCCCTTTTTGTCTACTATTGATGTAATGGCTTTAAATTTAAAAACAATGTACATTACATGGTGTAATTTGTAAGACAATGTAAAATGATACAATACTTATATAAAATTTTTTTATAGTTATACATTTAGGCCCCCACTTTTTTGGGAACAGTCTAAAAATACTATTTTTATTTTTCCCTGAACAATGTTTATTTTTTGTAAGATACCTCAAAATAAATTTTTTTAAAGTTTAAACGCATGCTTAAAGTAAGTAATTTGAATTAAAGGGGGAAGTGTGAAAAAAAAATATTGAGGTCCTCGCTGGATTATTTTTTTGGGAAATTCAACTATTTGTACACCTAATCGCAAAAAAGGGGTATAGGTTATTTTTTACCCCAGCTAGGTATAATTATTCTAACATAAATTATAAACATATCCACTGGAAATTTGTTTTTGCAAACCGTCAATTTTTTAAAAAAAAATGAAATGGGGGACCCATTTTGGAAACGACTGTACTTTTTTGTTTAAATTTACATTTATTCTAATAGGATTTGCTTTAATAGTTCAAGAGTGACAAAAAAAAAAAACTTTAATTGAAGGAAATTTACAGTAATATATAGTTTTTCCCGACTCGAGTGCCGCGCGCCTTTAGGGATTTTATTATTACATTTTATCTGTAAATTTATGGCCAAATTAAGATAGCCTTTTTTTGCCAAAATCATTAACTATTTTAAATTTGGGATTTGAATAATCATTTTTGAAAAAAAATTACCTTTTCCATCAAAAGAAAGCATGGTATTTTTAAAAAAACCATCTTTAGGGGCTATTTACATGAAACAGACTGTTTTATGTATTTGGGCGTATAAAATACACAAATTTAAAAAGTGATTATAGTGAAAACATGGACTAAGGAGATTCCCCTAATGCATTTTTAACAAAGAAGGTCGCGACCCCTATGAAAGGGGAACGAAATGTTTAGTTTTAATCAAGCTTGAAATTATAGCTGTGGGGGGTTGGAACGAATGGTATTGTGAACCTTTTTCCACTCCGATTGAGACAATTCTCGTGAATTTTGGGGGCTATCGGAACACTATAAGGATATGATTGTGTATTAACCTGAATTGAAAAGTGGGGGCGGTTATTATTGTTGTAAAAACGAGATTTGGGTCACGGATATTTTTAAGAAACTTTGTTCATTTTTTAAGGAATCGCCTGAATGTTTATAGACCCACGGAAGTGAAAAGAAAGGCTTTTTTATATGAAATGCAGGGATTTATTAGACAAAAAATAAATTTTTTTAATTATGGGGGATGTAAATATAAATATCCTTGATATTAAAGACAGTACAGTTTTTTAAAATGTGTTAGCATCTGGGTTTGAAATGTATACCTATCCTACAAGAGAGGATATTATTTAGGCAACCTTTCGAGACGTGCATAGATCACGCATATATTAGGTCGAACTCTAAGGTAGAATAAAATCAGCTGTACACAACAAAAAATAAACCATTTCATGATTCTATATCTATGGGGTTTTAAAGGTGTGAAGATGAAGTTTAAAGAAAAAGCAAAAATTTTATTAATGAAAGAGTTTCCCCGACTAAAACTAAAAGCTATTAATTGGAATGGTTACTTAAACAATGACAGTTCTTCCCTGTACAAAAGAGTTATGCAAACTTTTTGAAGGTTGCATAACGGCTAATATATAAACAACTTTTTAAACAAGGATAAAAAAAATTCAGAAGCAAGGATTACAACGATTTGGTCAAATTTAAAAAATCAGAGGGGTAAATTTTTCGGGGGCTGGAAAGATTGTAGTGCTCTAAATCCATCCAAAGAGACCTACAGAAAAAAAACGTGGGGTTTTGAAATTTTGTAAACAAGCAGGGGGTCTGCAAAACAAACTTTTTTTCCGGCAAACGATAAATAATTGCAGTGGACCGAAGGATTTTTGGCAAACCATAAAGTAATCTCGGGCCCCAAAAACAAAGACTCAGTTTATACAGTTGTTAAAAAAATATTTAGGTAAGAAAAAACACCGATGGAGCACTGCAAATGATTTTTCAGACAAAATTTTTAAAGCAAGTGGGGAGATACGTCATTGTGTGTTTGGGTGTGCACAACACGATTTTAAAAATGTTGCTCCGCAATCGTTGTGGCTGCCTCCCATAACAGAAAATAAAGTAAAAGCATTTTGAGGTAAACGTAAATAAAAGCCCCGGTTATGACAATAAGAGCTATCGATGTAAAAAAACTTTAGACATAACAATCCCATCATTTCTCACTTTAAAAAAATTGTCAATAAGGGGGCGGTTTCGTGTCGGAAAAAATGAAAACTCTGTTGTGAGACCAGTATATAAAATGGTGACCATTGTCATTCCAAATTATGTAAAATTTCATTGCTGTCGGTGATCGAGAAGATAAGGAGCGATAATATCTACTTGTTTAAATCTATCTAAGTAAATTTGAAATTGTAAGTGAAAAACATATGGTTTTTTAAAAAGGGGGAAAAACACCCAGGGGTTTTATTAAAGTTTTCAGATTTTTAAATAGTAGCTTAAACAAAAATATGCACGTATTTGCTACGTTTGGTTGACTTTTTCCCAAAACGTTTGATAATTTTAAACACAATGTCCTTTAGTGCTTAAAGAAGTAGGTATCCGAGGTAAGTATTAATTGGTTTTGTAGTTATTTTAAAAATCGCTCACAAGGTTTAAAAAAGGCAATAATTTAGTCAGTCAAAAATTCACGACAGGAGTACCTCAAAAGGGGGAATTCTTGGCCCCAATTCTATGTTATATGCGTTAAAGTTTTTGGCAAATATTTTAAAAATTGTATATTTTTTAATGTATGGGGTGATTTGGGCTTCTGTCAAAAACATAAAAAAAATTTAAACGTGGCGACAAAATTTTTGAACGATGATTTTTTGGAATTTGCAATGCCCATGATAGGGAACTTGTTATCAAAGTGCCAAAAAAACAAAAATTATTCAATGTGGCACACCTTAAATTTTAAGGAACGGGCAAATTTGCGTAATTTCATGAAACTGTTGCTTACATGGGAGGGTGGGGAAAATTTTTATTTGGAATACAGTCAGGGTCATAATAAACCAAGAGGGCTGAAAGATACCTCTTTCACCGACATTCGTGTCAAATCTTGTGCCTTATTTATATTGCCCTGGAACTACATTATCGATCGATGGGAAATTCCCAACTATTTTATGTTTTTTAAAAATTATTTAGGAGGGGTTTGAAAGACTCTTGGGCAAAAAAATAGTCAATATCTAGAAAGGGAGTCAGAAGAAAAATACAATTTTCTCAAAACAAAAGCATAAAACAAACTTTTGGGGGTTTTCAAATAAACTTGACAGCTAAGAAGAATTTTTCGAAATTAACTGAAAAATAAGGCAAATATAAGAACTAAGGGAAAAGTCTTAATGCATCCCAGGCCAGGTATCGATATATAATGCTCTCTTTTTCCTTCCATGTTTTTATTTCTTCTAGGCTTGATAGTTTCTCTGGGGAATAGAGAATTTTCCTTTGACATTATCAGCCTGTTTCTTTTTTTGTCGATAATGTAGTTCACAGGGCGATATAAATAAAGACACCAAGAGTTGACCCGAGAGTCGGTGAAAGAGGGATCTTCGGACCCCTTTATTTTTTATATGACCCTGACTGTACTCAACAATTGAATCTGTGGCGAGCCATTGTATTTTGGAGCAATGATCGATCGAAAAATTCTCATGGAAGCCCCCTATTTATTAATTTATACAAAACTTCGGTCGTGTGCATATTAAAATAATAAGTTAAAACCAGTTCTATCCGATGACACGTTAAAATTAGTTTACATTTCTCAGTTAATCTGTATTTAAAGTATGCTTTTCGTCATGGGGGGAACGCTTCATTTCGAATCCATGCTTATTAGACTACAAAACTCGATAGTTGGATGAGCGTAGCGAGCGTAGCGAGCGAAGCAAAATTCCATTTACTACACTGGAGAAAAAAAATCCGGATTAGTTTTTTTTTTTTTTTTTTTTTTTTTTTTTTTTTTTTTTTTGTTTTTGTTTTTACACGATTCCGGCTAAACCGATACTCCGTTTTTGATGAAATTTTTTTGGAGGCCTTCGAAATCTCTGAATTGAACTGCCAGTTTTTGGCGCAAACGGAAAATTTTTTTTCATAAAATCGCAATTTTACAAGTTTTTCAATTTTTTTAAAAAATTTTTTTCGACTTATAAAAAATACATGCTTTATAAGATTTTTTAATGATTTTTGCACAGAACCCTTTTTTTTATGAATTAAAAATTTTTTTGAAGTTTTAGGCAATTGAAAAAAATTTATCATAAAATCGAAATTTTTCAGGGTTTTTTTTTTTTTTTTTAAACAATTCTTGATTTAAAAACCTACATGCTTATCAGATTGTAATGATTTTTTGCAAACCTTTTTTTATGAATTAAAATATTTGTGTAAAATTTTAGCGCAATCGAGAAAAAATTTTTTCTTTTGAAAAATCGCAATTTTTGATTTTTTTAAAATTACGTTAATTAAAAAAAAAAAAAAATTAAGTTTAAATTTTTTAAATTTTTTTTTAATTTAACTTAAAAAAAAACAACTTAGTAATGATTTTTTCAAGAACAACAGAAAAATTTACATAACACTGGCAGCTCAAAGCACCAAAATTTCGCTCATCCAACAACGCGGCGGGACTTAAGCGTTTTTTCCCAGTAAAAAAATACCCCCAAACGCTTGCATAATGTCCCAACGAAATTTGGGGCGTCTATAGGGCTTGCTTTATATTCCGTAAGAAATTAATTTAAGGTGATTTTGAAGTCTTTACGATCGAAATACCCCCTGTGCATGATAAAGGAACTGACTTGTAGCCAAACAAGTTTTTTAGACCATTTAAAAAACGAATAAACATGGTGATCGCTCTTTCTTTCATGGGCCAAGAGTTTTTTTAAATTTATTGCCACCTGAAATTTTAAAGTGATAAAATTTTCCTTGATTAAGTTATATTAAAATCATTTTTTCCTCGAGAACCTTTCTAAAGAATGCAATGATTTTTGTGAACTTACTCCTTTTAAGAACTCATTTTCTTTTTCTTTTTTGTAAACTCTCACCTTGTGTGTATAATTGATTTACCTGATATAATAAGTAAGTGTGCATCGATTTTATTTATGTTTCTGTGATATTTTCAGATCAATTCGATGTTTATTGTATTTCCTTACGTCTCTGTGTGTACTTTGTCATTTATATTATTGTGTAAAATTGTTAATTTTAGTCATATTGTAGAATGTTTCAACGGCCTTCAGCTATGAGCTTAAACCTAAGTTATTTTGATACATTAATGTGACCCACTGATAAGCCTTCGGGTTTAGTGGGATAATGTATGCTATGTTTGTAATCTTATGTTTTTGCTACAATATATATAAATTATTATTATTATTATTATTATTATTATTATTATTATTATTATTATTATTATTATTTTCTTGCTTGATGCTTTCACAGCCCGAAATATTAGAGAAATCAAATATTTTACGAGTCATTTCGCTGTGTTCGTTTTTTATTTTACAAAAACGTTACGCCTGTTTTTGCTAGAATAAAACATCACCTAAATAATAACTATCAAACACGGAACATTCTTAAACGTGCAAGTGATGCGTTAGTTAGGAATCAAATTCATCAGTGTCGTAAGAAGTTGGACTTAATTGCGAGAGAGATGTATCATCTACATCTCCTTCTTGGTGCTGTGTTAAGTCCGTACATGTGGAATAAGCTTGATGTGTTGTCGGCTAACAAATCTGAATCACAACAACAACATAAGGTTGTTAAACAGTTAAGAAAGTTTGACTGCCTCTCTCCGCCTAGCAAGTCCACAGTTTCATCGAACCCAGGGATAGTTCATAACCTGTCGAAAGAAGTTCTTGATGAGTCTACATTATCGCTTTTATCTAAAGGATTAAATTTTGCTATAACTCCGCAATATATTCCAGTAGAAGAAATCATTAGTGGTGTGGGGCGGCTATAGTAACATCCCAGATGAACAAGCAGAAGAGATTCGACAAGAAACATTTCGAATCCTGAAGTCATCAAAACCTCCTGCGGATAATCTTACTCGTAGTGAACACGTGGCACTCAAAAAACTTCGGGCTAATGACAACATACGTGTTATGAGAGCGGATAAAGGTAATGCAGTTGTGGTCATGGATTTACTAGATTATAAACAGAAAATGAATTGTGTGTTGCAGGAGAGTGTGTATGGAGAAACTTACACGTAGCCCTCTGAGCAGAATAACTCTATTGACAAACTAGACTTATTAAAAGTTCTCCCTTGGATCGGTCATTAAGAAGATTGATTACTCAACATGATCCAAAAATCCGCGTATTATGGACTTCCTAAAATACATAAACAGAATATTCTTTGAGGACCAATTGTGAATGCAATGGGATCTCCAACCCATGAGTTAGCTCGATTCTTGTCTAAACAAATTCAACCGCTGGTGCCTGAGATGAAATCATTGTAAAAGATTCAGCACATTTCGTAGAACTTCTTAAAACCTTGGCGTTAGACGAACAAGATCTTTTGGTGAGTTTTGATGTGGTTTCACTTTTCACAATGTCCCAGTTCCAGATGCAATGGAAGTTTTAAGAGAAAAATTACCTCTTAGCAATCACAGTTAGTTAGTTAGTTATTAGGTTTAAGGGCACACAACACTAAGGTTATCAGTGCCCGTATTCTTTATATAATGGCATGTTATTTTTTAAATCTTATTGTACAGCTGTGTTGATTTCAGGTATTTAAAACATTGGTTATGTTCTCAGATTCATCAGATAAAATTTCTTTTAAATTAGGTTTTAGTTTAAAATCATTCCTCTCGTCCATGTGTTGAGGACATTCTACTAAAATGTGCTTAACAGTTAAAATCTCACCACACTGCTCACAGGGTGGTGGGTCTTCACCTTTTAAAAGGTATCCTTGAGTGAGATGTGTGTGTCCAATGCGTAGACGGGTCAGAACAACCTCTTCGCGTCGAGAAGAGCGCCTTGAAGAGATCCAAGGTGTTACATCGCTTAGCAATCACATTACTGAGCTGATCGAGCATTGCTTCTCGGTTACATTTTTTGCTTTTGATGGTGATTTGTACCAACAAACATCGGGCATGCCAATGGGAAGCCCCTTATCACCACCAGTAGCGAATCTGTTCTTAGATGATTTTGAAACAAAGGCATTGAGTGCAGCAACTCTCAAACCAAGAGTGTGGTTGAGATATGTGGACGATATATTCGCAGTGTGGTTTCATGGCAGAGAAGCTTAGAGGATTTTTTAATTGATCTAAATGGCTTACATCCAAGTATACAGTTTACTATTGAAATTGAAAAGGAAGGTCGATTGGCATTTTTGGACGTTCTTGTGACTCGTGGTGATCCTGTGGGCACTCAGTTTACCGTAAACCAACTCATACAAATTTGTACATTCATGAGACGTCGCATCATCATCCTCCACAGAAGCACTCAGTATTAAATACTCTAGTTACCAGAGCCAAACGTTTATCAGACAGTACCAGTCTGGAATCGGAAAAATGCGTTCTGAAACAAGCGTTACTAAACAATGGCTATAATAACACAATGATTATGCGAGCATTTAATAGAAAACCAAAACTACAGGATGTAGGCCTACAGTTTGAAGATTAGAACAGAGAAAAAGAAGAAAGTCATATTACCTTACGTAAAGTTCACAACTGATAGAATTGGTAGACTCCTCCAGAAACAACAAATTCAAACAATATTCAAACCGTGAAGAAAATTCAAAATTGTATGTTGCCAGTTAAAGATAAAATTCCTTTTCAATCTAGTGGTGTTTATGAAATCCCTTGTAAATGTGGTTCGGTCTACATTGGACAAACCTGTCGTACAATTGGGACTAGAATTAAAGAACATAGAGCGCACTGCAACCACTACAGAGAGGACCTTTCGGCAGATAGCAAAACACGTGGTGGAAAATGCTAATGATCCCACGCACAAGATCCTTTTTGAAGATACCAAAATTTTATGCACAGAAGAAAACCTTTTTCCTCGACTCATAAGAGAATCGATTGAAATTGCCAAGCACCCCAATAATTTTAATGGGGATATTGGTGGTTTTAAATTAAGCAAAACATGGAGTCCGATTGATAGGGAAACTACTCTCAAGACGACAAACAACAACAACAACAACCACCACCACCACCACCACTGCCACACACAACAACAGCAGCAGCAGCAACAGCAGCAACAGCATCAAGGAAGTCAAGATGTTTCTAGTTCTTTGGACAATGACAATCAGAGCCAAAGAAGAAGCAAAAGAATTCAACAAAAACAATCTCAAATGTAACGTTTTTCAGTGTTGCCTCAGATGATGATACGCACAGACGTATCGAAACGTCAGGTAATTAATAAAAAACGAACACAGCGAAATGACTCGTAAAATATTTGATTTCTCTATATTATTATTATTATTATTATATTATTATTATTATATTATTATTATTATTATTATTATTATTATTATTATTATTATTTATATTATTATTATTATTATATATTATTATATATTTATTTTATTTTTATTCACATGTTTCCACATCTCGGTACAAACCGGTACAAGTAAATGCAATGTATTGCGGACTATGTCAAGCAATACATGTGCCTATAATAATAACAAACCATTCATATTCAAAACTTATCTTAAATCTATACAGTATTCAACATAACATTCAAATCAAAAACGTATCTTAATCTTTACAAAATATACAACATAAAATGGTTTTATAAAACATTGTCATTGAGGAATTTTCGGACTATATGGCATGTACAAATTATAACCGCTTTCTGCATTTTGATGAATAAATTCTTGTTAATGTCCAGTTGGTGTAAACTATTGTGTAGGTTGTGTGGTATAACTGCCGTGGCTGACACAATAATTGGTATTGTAGTGACTTGATCTTGTTTCCACATTTTCTTTATTCTTGTCCTAAGTCAAAGTAGCGGCTAACTTTTCCGTCCCACGTTGTTTCAATATTTTGACTTAGTGGAATTGCTACATCAATAATAAATGTTTGCCTTTTTGATTTATCCGTTAAAATGATATCAGGCCTATTATGTTGTATCGTCTTATCTGTAATAACAGCCCGATCAAAATAAAGTTTCCAATCACAATTTTCTAATACTCTTTCAGGTTGGTACTTGTAGTATGGTACCGGTACGATGTTCTCCAGTAACGAAACACTTTTGGGCCAGATGTTGGTGAATTATGTTGGCAACTTGATTATGTCTGTGCAAATAGTCTGACTGGGCTAGAAGTTTACATCCGATATTACATGATCTATGGTCTCATTGGTCAAGTGGCACTTTCTACATTTATCATCCAGAATTGTCTTGTCTTTAATGATGTGCTTCTTGTAATTTCGTGTAGCAATTACTTGATCCTGTATGGCCATGAAAAATCCCTCTGTTTCTCCGAATAAATCGCCTACTTGTAACCATTTATTAGATGCATCAGTGTCTACATAATCACGATGCAATTCTGTGTGATGTCTCCCATGTAGTATCTTAAGTTTCCACATTTCTTCTTTCATATCATCACTATGAGATTGTCTGCAAAATTGTCATCATTATGCAGATCTAATGGTGTGAGGTTGACATCCGCTTGCACTACAGCTGTATGTAATCGCGAAGTACTTTACTATAGAAGTATTCCCTTAACAAATTGATTTGCTTAATACGTGCGTTATTTAAATCAGTTATCCCTCTTCCACCACGTAACCTAGACAATTTGTCCGTTCGACCGCCGCTCTGGGGTGATGAAGTCGGTATTCTGTTAGAAGAGTTCTTATTTTTCGATTAATTGCTTGCATCTCAGTTTGTGTCCAGGTTAAAATACCGAAAGAATACATTAAAACTGGTACTGCATAAGTATTAATTGCTTTCACTTTATTTTTCCCGTTTAAATTTGATGTCAGTATTTCTTTCACTCTTATTATTATTATTATTATTATTATTATTATTATTATTATTATTATTATTATTATTATTATTATTATTATTATTATTATTATTATTATAGTTCTAAAAGTTCTAAAAGTTCTAAAAGAGCAACAACTAGAGGCAGGCCTAAGACTAGGCACAGAAGGCCCCGAAGTAGAAGTAGTAGCACAACAACCAAAGGAGGTTACAGTGGAAGTTACACCACAACAAGAGGTTGGCCTAAAATGCCTGGTAGAAGTTTCTTAGCAACTAAAGGTAGGCCTAGGCCTAGACTCAGGCCCAGAAGAAGAAATACAGCTAGGCCTACCACAGCTAGGCCTAGTCCAAGGCCTAGGCCCAAGCACACATCAGGTTGAAATATAAAACGCATGTTCATGTGTTATTCGGCACTAGTGTCAAGTGTTTACGAAAATTAATTATGTGGTTTTGACAATCGACTTGATTAAGCTCACAGTGCACTTACTGTATACACATTCAAAACCCGCACACCCAGTCGAAATATATTATATTTACTGCCGATGACAGTATGTTATTTTTTCGTATTTTTGTCGAATAAGCTGTTGATGTGGATTTTTAAATCTTTGTATGTGTTTGGAATGGTTTTTTCTAATCTATATAAGCATATATAATAAGATATATTATTAGTGGGGAGTGCCTGCATACTAGAACGATATAAACCGAACGCCATAAGGTCATAGGTCTAAAAAGGAAAAACATAAACATTAAACACTGCCCAGAAACCGAACGCATCCTTTTTCACATCAGCAGGACACGTGCACTCGTTTAGATCAAGCGTCCATGATGACATTGATGACCACTACAACAGACGAGCCAACGTTTTCTAAAGCTCGTCGGCTACAATTTCGAGGTTTAAAGAAAATATAACAATGTTTATTATACGTTACACGGCAAGCAAATTCCATTCAGTAGTGCTTGTGTAGTTTGTACACAAATGTCAACCGACAAAGAGTCAAATTGTTGCAACAAGAGTGACTTTATTAGTGAATTGCGTGAACGTGAGTCGGTGTAGTGTATAATAAATCAGCATACTAGGAAACGCTCAGTTGGACGCGTTGATAAGCGAACACGTGCTATAGCTAGACCCACATTGCACATTTTTTTAAATTTAAAAATTTACGACGTTCGCGTTTCCAGTATTATTTATTATTGCCAAGGTATTTGGGTAAACCCGTGTTTAAATCTTTACTTTAAAATCCACCGCCATCTAGAGGACCTTGACTCCTTGGGAAAACTATTTAAACCCTTTGTTGACAAATAATAGACTGCTTCCTCGAAAGTATTTTGATAACTTCTAGGTGGCAGTGCATTAGAAACTTCGCGCGTCTTTTCGTTGCCATGGCAACGTTACTTAAGTTATAATGTAATTTCTATCTACACTACTTATCGGATCAAAATAAAATTGACATATTCGTGACCGGACGGACATTCTAAATGATTTGGCTATCTCAGATTTTGTCGCCGTTGAGTTTGAAAAAAAACTTTCGATTAACTTTAATGTAACTTTTTAACTTTTTTAACGATTTTGCCACAAAACTTATGGCATTCAATCGAGAACAAAGCTTGCGGATGGTGAAAATTTCAACTCGATCCGAGCCTCCGTTCGACCGCTATCATGAGCCAAAAAAGCTGCACGACTTTCCGTTGCCATGGTAACCGTACTTTGTTATAATGTAATTTCCATCTACACTACTTATCGGATCAAAATAAAATTAACATATTCGTGACCGGACGGACATTCTAAATGATTTGGCCATCTCAGATTTTGTCGCCGTGAAGTTTGAAAAAAAAACTTTCGATTAACTTTAATCTAACTTTTTAACTTTATGAACGATTTTGCCACAAAACTAATGGCATTCAATCGAGAACAAAGCTTGCGGATGGTGAAAATTTCAACTCGATCCGAGCCTCCGTTCGAACGTTATCGCGAGACATACAAAAAAAAAAACAAACAAACAAACAAAAAACAAAAACAAAAACAAAACCAGTGACTATTTTTTCCGGCAGAGTCAAATGGAAAACGCTCGCTTCGCTCGCTTAATTACTTTTAGGCAGATGATAGTTTTTAAAGATGTTCTCAATATTGTATGCCACAAAAACCTTTGGAAAAAAAAACATCCGTTAGTACAGTAGAGAAACCATTGATGTCTGGCGTAATTGAGCATACTCATTGTTTATGGCTATGATTACGAACAGAAACTAATCAAACAGGCAACATAGATTTGTTATGCTGCACACAAGTGTGTTTAATATAAGGCGGCTTTAAATAATAATAAATATACAGAGTATTCCATGAGAAACTAAAATAAAATACCGCTTGGGATTAATACATTATGAATAGTTTTTCAGATAGATGTAGCATAACGCGCGAGAGTTATTCGTGAGGTCCCCGGTAGATCCTCACCACTGGGAATCCTGACATTTACATGATTACGAAAGCTGCTGTTACCTATAGCGTTGGAAATTGGAAAAAATCAAGCGTCCATTCAATGCAAATGTAGTAGCAAAAATAGGTTCACTTCTCCTGAAGCCAGGCTACAAAAAGTGGCTTGCGTGCGGTATAGCAAAACCCTGACTTATGCGATTTTGCCCAAAGTGTAAATCACGCAAAACATAAACGCTACTCCTACCGGCAACGATGGGATAAGGCCTAGGCCCGGCTGCTACCGTGAACGGGAAACCACCAGGGGATCGCGGTTGTGACTTCCAAATATATAACATTTCAAAGACTCTGCACGAGATACAGAAAAGTATCAACTTCCAGCCTCAAACGTACGACAAGATCCTCAGTGAGAACAAAAAAATGAACATCAAACTAACCAAGGTATTAAAAGATATGTCGCAATGCAGAGAAGACAAACATCACTCTTAAGGCTGAAAACGAAACACTAAAGCAAGACTTCAATCGCCTAAAGCAATATTAAAAAAACTACAACACTGAACTCCATTGAAATCACCAATCAAGAGAGGAAGATATCTTCATTATAATTGCTGACCTAGGCAAACTAGTGGGATCTGATCTACATATCAATGACATCGAATTCTATCGATATGCTATCGAGGATCAGAACAAAGTTATATTCTTCTCTGTATGTGGAACAGATATTTACACTGTACTACGCAGGGCCGGTCCCAGACGTAAGCGGCTGCTTAGGGCGGCAATGCCATTCCAACACATCTTATTACAATAACCGATTTTTCATGTTAAAAGAACAAGATAAAAATACCACCAAACATCAATCCTAATACTTTTTATAGTATACAAAAATGTAACAACAAACACTTTACCAAACATTAACTTCCATTTTAATCTGCACTCCCATCTTGTCACCTCTCGAACGCAAAGGCGGCCAAAAGAGTCAGATCATCAAAGCTCAGATTTCAACATAATCAATAGTTTGATCATTGTCAGGCACTAGGCACGTTGTGAAAGTTGGGGGAAGGGGGCTAATTTACTACCCGATTCCGTAGGCAAAAAACAATTGACCCAAAATGTTTTACTCTATAGGCTATAAGACTTGCTAGACCTAAGCCTAGTAAATTTCGTGCATCGTGGGTAAAAAAAGTGCATCCCTACCCCAAAAACGATAATATTTAATTTATTTTTTCCCATGCCAAAAACCATAAATGTACAAGTCTTTGAATGATTTAATTTCAGAAACCAGGCAATTGTCAATTTCATAGTGACCATGTAACTAAAATCACCCTCTCCACACAACAAATAAAAAAACCCCAATGACAAAAACAAATAATTTAAATTAATTAACAACATTTACCTGATCTTCCTTCAGTCAGGCTGGGTTTTATGCTGGGCGCCATCGGTTATAGAGACACGAGAACTCTTATGTTTTGATTTTAAATTTAAATGAAGATAAAAACAAGGGAAAATTATTATAATGGATTTTGCCAACAGGACCCAAGGTTCTAAAATATTAAAACTACAAATTTTATGATCAGCAAGTTGAGTGACTTTAATGAGGACAGTGTTTAGTCCCAGATGAAATTTACAGAACATTATGGCAATTATTATGTCCCGCTTTCAACACAAAAATCAAGATAAATTACACAAATTACACAAAAAATTACACAAAAATTACACAAATGTCAAAATCCCTTTTTATAATAAGGGATATTGGTTATTGGTTACTACTTCTCAATACGTTTTCTGAAGAATTTCAGCAATTCTAGTCTTTTGTTAAAAGTCAATGTTTTTGGTACCAATGTTTAGCCTATGTTTTGGATTTTCGTTTCCTATGCAAATTATGTCGGGGAAAAATAATATAAGTGCACTTTTTTACGTTACGTGATCACGCTTTCCAATGTAGTTGCCCCTGGGTTAGGCCAAGAAGTAGACTCGTCTGTAGTCCACACGTAGCCCTGGGTAGGCCAAAAAGGGTAGGCTCTGGGTAGGCCTAGGCTAGTATTTCAGGTGCCAACGGCTGCCCGACGTTCTGGCAAAGGGTAGGCCCTATGTAGGCCTGGGGAATCAGATGACACCAGTAGATTGTTGGCCTAGGCTAGGCCTCTCGTAGTTGGAAAACCCCAATTCCAGATCCAAAATTTAGGCTGCAAGTAGACGAACACCCAGGTAGGTGCGTCCTCCCCCGAGGACAAAGGAAAATCTCCAGTCCCTCCCTCACACAAACGCGCGCCAGCTGCCCCAAGATCGAGTAAAGTCAGTGTTTTTCCAAAGCTTGCGATCTCTGTTCTAGAAATATCCTTCCTGATCTCCTATTGGTTGAAAAATTTGCAAGTCACAATTTTACGGCGGTAGGTGATGACGTATGTTGTTGAGTGCGTTTGCACTTGCGGCACGTGTGACCTTATGGAAAAAATTACCACGAAAATAATATTCCGCACATCAGAAATAATGTTTTTGTCCACTATCAGCTGCCTGAGTTGGCAAGCGTACCAAGCACAACCAAACTGTTGCACTAAATGTTTGGGTTTGGCGGTGGGCATATCATCCACAGGCGGGCATTGGCGCGCAGTTTGAAATAGAAATTCACATAGAAGTTTGACAATATAATTATAAAATTTTTAAAAGAAATCATTAATGTTATTATTTAAAAGCAATTAATTATTCAAAACAATTATACAATTTAAAAGGCGGGAAACAAATATTATTTAAATTTCTTTTAAATGTCTTATATCAGCCCAAAAAAAGGTTACAATATCCCCTCTGGAAGGGCAGAAAAATTGAATGTAGTGAAAATTTTAAAATGTTCTTCACTAAGTTCTTAAATTTAAAATTTTTTAAATTATATTTTTATAAGTATTATTTTATTCACAAACATGGTTATGTTTTGAAATAAAATGAGAGTGTGGTTATTTACCATTGGTTGCAAATAATATTTATTTTTCAATCATATTTTTTAAAAGAAAATTACAGTAGTAAATTTACAGTTTATCAATGTTTGCATTGATTTTTATAGAAGTAAATATTGCAAACAGTAGCAATGAAAATAAAAAGGGAAAAAACAATTGTTATTTAGGTTACATGGACACACAAAGATACAGGAATATGACATGAAAAGAGAAAGGATGGTTGAGGAATACAAGTATAACAGCCATAACCAACACAACACAGTCTATTTACTGAACTAATTTTGGGCTGCTATCTCACCCCCTCCCCTCGAGAAAAAAATTAAACAATTTAATAAAACGTTACAGTCAGCTACGTGCTGTCGCAAAAATTAAATTATCGATCAAGTTATTTATCAATCAAATATCCGAAGCTTTCGTCTAACCAGATGCCTTCCATCTAACCGCGTGGGTTTAACTTTGTATCTGTCCACAAAATTATTCTCTCGTTGAGATAAAATCAAAGTCAAAATTATTAATCAAGTTTTAACAATTGTTAAATTGCACAATGGAAAATTATTCAAATTATTCAGCATTGCTGTTGTTTTAAACCCTAGGTAAAAAAACAATACAAAAATCAGCTAATAGAAAAAAAAAGGTATGATATGATGATACGAAATGAAATTGTAGTAACTATAGTTACTGTTCCGGTCTTACAATGGAAAAACCGCCCCCCTCTTCGCCTTAAAATTAAATTTAAATTCATAGGTTCGA
The DNA here is from genome assembly GCA_024449915.1 of Sweltsa coloradensis. NCBI lineage: Eukaryota > Metazoa > Arthropoda > Insecta > Plecoptera > Chloroperlidae > Sweltsa > Sweltsa coloradensis. The sequence continues at coordinate 18,057 of JAMZAV010002799.1, read as the reverse complement.
TAGGGTTTCCCGACTAAATTTCAAAAGATGACACCAGTAGATTGTGGCCTAGGCTAGGCCTCTCGTAGTTGGAAAACCCCAATCCAGATCCAAAAAGTAGGCTGCAAAATAGACCGAACACCCCGGTAGGTGCGTCCTCCCCCGAGGACAAAGGAAAATCTCCAGCTCCTCCCTCACACAAACGCGCGGGCCAGCTGTCCCAAGATCGAAGTGAAGTCAGTGTTTTTCCAAAGCTTGCGACTCTGTTCTAGAAATATCCTTCCTGATCTCCTATTGGTTTAAAAATTTGCAAGTCACAATTTTACGGCGTAGGTGATGACGTATGTTGTGAGTGCGTTTGCCACTTGCGGCACGTGTGACCCCTTTTGGAAAATTACCCCGAAAATAATATCCGCACATCAGAAAATAATGTTTTTTTCCACTATCAGCTGCCTGAGTTGGCAATGCGTACCAAGCACAACCAAAATGTTGCACTTAAATGTTTGGTTGGCGGTGGCATATCATCCACATGGCGGTGCATTGGCGCGCAGTTTGAAATAGAAATTCACATAGAAGTTTGACAATATTAATATACATTTTTAAAAGAAATCATTAATGTTATTATTTAAAAGCAATTAATATTCAAAACAATTATACAATTTAAAAGGCGGGAAACAAATATTATTTAAATATCTTTTAAATTGTCTTATATCAGACCAAAAGGTTACAATATCCCCTCTGAAGGGCAGAAAAATTGAATGTAGTGAAAATTTTGAATGTTCTTCACTAAGTTCTTAAATTTAAATTTACATTATAGTTTTATAAGTATTATTTTATTCACAAACATGGTTATGTTTGAATAAAATGAGAGTGTGGTTATTTACCATTGGTTGCAAATAATATTTAGTTTCAATCATAGTTTTTAAAAGAAAATTACAGTAGTGAATACAGTTTTACAAACATTTTTGGGCTTTCCCGCAGTCTTCCCGCAGTCTTCCCGCAGTCTTTTTCCGCACTTGCCCGGGCGGGACCCTTGCGGGACGTCCCGTACGGGTCCCGCCTAGAAGTGTCCTACTGCCGATACCGGGTCCGTACGGGACGTCCCGCACGGGACGTCCCGCGATGTTCCCGCAAGTTTCCCGCCCGGGACGTCCCGCGATCTTCCCGCGATAATCCCGCACGGGACGTCCCGCGATCTTCCCGCTAGTTTCCCGTAGTATCTGTAGCGCGATCTAGGTGCTAAATATGTAGGCTAAACGTAAAAATAAAATAAAAAAGTTTTATATAATTTCGGTTACATGGTTATTTTGTCTTATTTCGACACCAGTTGATTGCCTGTAGGTGGAAACACAACAAGTATTAATTGCAAGTAATTATAAAATTTCAAGTTTGGTGTCTCGAACTCGGTCCAGCAGGGCGACTCTCCATCTGTAAGCCACGCATCTAAACCGTTACGCCACGGAGGATGCTTGAGCGGATTTGGGAATAACACCCTATAGATTCAACAGCAAATCTACTCGAGTATCATATTTATTGTGTGCTTGCTTTGTGGCCTATCCGTATAGTTTTTTAATTATTTTGGATGTTTTGGAATAGTGTTCAGTAATTATACTAATGGTGTACGGTATATTTTAAATGTGGGTACAGAAATTTTTAATAATGTTTTCTATGCGCAGCGCATGTTTCGATTTTTTGTTCTAGTTGTTGATAAATGCCGAGGGGGTGTATCTGCATAAATAAAGTATGGGCTGTCCGAGCGATGCTGGTTGCCCACAAAATACCGGTTTACTAATTCTATTGGAACATGCAACCAAAATTAAATGACATCATGTGAGATCTTCATAATTTTTGTCTCAGTGGTTTGAAAAGTAAAACCATGGAGTATGGTGAAATTTTTTGATTACTAGGAAGCTTCGCAAACGCTTTTTCAGGGGAGGCGTGTTTTTGGATGAGCGTAATTGGTGCTTGAGCTGCTATGGTATTCAGATGGTATTTAAATTGATTTCGTTTTCCCATTGCTATGGGCGGGCGAGACACGCTTGGTAATATTGTTTTAAAATTTAACGACGACGATATGAGGATCGGGGGCGCACATTATATTACACACTACATTACACATTATTAGGAACAAAACAAAAACACACAAACAAAATTATTAGGTGTTATAAGTCGAAGAAATTTTGGGTTTAAAAAACGAAAAAAAAGCGTAAATTTGTGATTTATAAAAAATATTTTTTTTTTATTACGCTCAAATTGCACACGAATATATTAATTCTTAAAATACAATAGGATAAAGCATTAAGGTGGTATAAGTCAAAGAAATTATAAAGTCGTAAAAAAATCGTAAAATTGTGATTTTCATGAGAAATAATTTTTTGTTTTGCGCTCAAATTTCCGCGAATATATAACTCATTAAATTAAGGTTCTGCGAAAAAAATCATTACAAACGAATAAAAGCATGTAGGCTAGAGGTTTAAGTCGAAGAATTTTTTAAAAATCGAAAAATATCGTAAAAAAGCGACGTGCTCCCTGGCAGTTCTAAGTTCATAAATTTCAAAGGCCTTTAGAAAATTTCATCACTATTTCCATTGGAGTATCGGTTTAGCCGGAATCGTGTTAACAAACACACAAAAATACAAACGGAAAGAAGAAAAAAACATTCCGGATTTTTTTCACCAGTGAGTGAAATGGAATCTTTGCTTCGCTCATACAAAAATGTATTACAGGTGAAAATGAAAGCAGGCCAAATGCTACAGAATGATCTGCATAAACAATTTAATGTTATTCGGTGTGCAGGGTGAATGTTGGCTCCGTGGCGGTAAATAAAAATAAAAAAGAACGTTCTACAAATTTCTTTGAATTTTCATAATATACCAAAAAAAAAATTTTTTTAATTTGTTGATGCATACAGCTGTTGTTTAATTAATAAATACAAAACTAAAATATTATTCATTACCAAGGTGATTGGTTATCGTGTTTTTTTAATAATTTACACACAAACTCTTTATGGTGGAGATTGATTAAAGTACAATATGCTCATTTTGTTTCACAGGCAAAATAGTAAATTATGTTGACTAAAATGGATCGTTCATAATAAACGGGCATTGCAGTTTACCCGTACGTATCTTATCCGAATCCCTTCCTTCGCGGGAACTATGCGGGATGTCCCGTGACTCCCAGACACAGGGACGTCCCTTAACTTTCCCTCGCGGGTCCCGGTGCGGGGACGGGCCCGTGACTTTCCCGAGACGGGACGTCCCTTAACCTTCCCTTGCGCTTCCCGTGCGGGACGTCCCGTGACTTTCCCTCGCGCTTCCCGTGCGGGACGTCCCTAACCTTCCCTCGCGGGGCCCGGGCGGGACGTCCCCTGATTTTCCCAGACACGGGACGTCCCGAAACCTTCCTCGCGTTTCCCGTGCGGGACGCCCCCCGTGATTTTCCCAAAAATAGGGGACGCCCCTTTAAAAATTCCCCTCGCGGGTCCCGTGCGGGCTCCCGCTTCCCGCAGTTAACCCCGCATTTCCCCTTTAAAATTTTCCCGCACGGGACCCAGAGTATAAGTTTGTTGGGATGAAACAGGAGTTGGTGGGCTAGGCCTCTCGTAGTTGGAAAACCCCCAAATTCCAGATCCAAAAGTAGGCTGAAGTGACGAAAAACCCAGGAGGTGCGTCCTCCCCCGGGACAAAGGAAAATCTCCAGCCCCTCCTCCCCAAAAACGCGCGCCAGCGTCCCAAGATCAAGTGAAGTCAGTGTTTTCCCAAAAGCTTGGATCTCTGTTCTAGAAATACCCTTTCATGATCCCTATTGGTTGAAAAATTTGAAGTCACAATTTTACGGCGTGGGTGATGAGTAGTTTTTGAGGCTTTTGCACTTGCGGCAGTGGCCCTTATGGAAAATACCACGAAAATAATTTTCCCGCAACAGAAATAATGTTTTGCCCACTACAGCTCCCCTGAGTGGCAATGCGTACCAAGCAAAACCCAACGTTGCATTAAAGTTTGGTTGGGGTGGCATATCATCCACATGGCGGTGCATTTTGGGGCGCAGTTTTAAATAGAAATTTTACATAGAAGTTTGACAAATTAATTATACATTTTTAAAAGGAAAACATAATTTATTATTTAAAAGCAATAATTTTTCAAAAAAATTATACAATTTAAAAGGCGGGAAACAAATATTATTAAATATCTTTTAAATTGCTTATAAAACCAAAAGGTTACAATACCCCCCTGAAGGGCAGAAAAAATTGAATGTAGGAAAATTTTGAATGTTTTCACTAAGTCTTAAAATTTAAATTTTACATTATAGTTTTTTAAGTATTTTTATTCACAAACATGGGGTTTTTTGAATAAAATGAGATGTGGTTATTTACCCTTGGTTTCAAAAATATTTTTGTTTCAATATAGTTTTTTAAAAAAAAAATTACAGTAGTGAATACAGTTTTTTCAAAGTTTGCATTTATTTTTAAGAAGAAAATTGCAACAGTAGCAATGAAAATAAAAGGAAACCTTGTTATTTTGGTACAGGGCACCAAAAAGTCAGGAAAAATGACATGAAAGAGAAAAAGGATGGTTTAGGAATACAGAAACAGCCATAACCAACACAACACATCTATTTACTGAAGAAAGTCGCTATCTACCCCCCTCCCCCCGAGAAAAATTAAACAATTTAAAAAAAAGTTTTCGTCAGTAGGCGTAGCAAAAAAAATTATCGATAAAGGTTATTTATCAATCAAATATCCGAAGTTTCGTCTAACCAGATCCCTTCCACAAACCGCGTGGTTCAACTTTGTATCTGTCCACAAAATTATTCTCTCGTTGAAAAAAATTTCCAAAGTAAAAATTTTTAAAATAAAGGGTTTTACAATTTTTAAAATTCCCACAAGGGAAAATTATTCAAATTATTCAGCTTTGGGGGGGTTGTTTAAAAAAAGGTAAAAAAAAACAATAAAAAAATAAAGCAAATGGGAAAAAAAAGGTATGATATGATGATCCCAAAAAAATTTATGTAAAAACTATATTACTGCCCCGGTCTTAAAATAAAAAAGGGGGCCCGCTCTTCCCCTTTAAAAATTTAAAATTTTAAATTCATAGGTTCGTATGTTCAGACAAAATTTTCAAAATTTTTATCCTTTTAAATTTTTGGTAGGCCCATACCCCACTGTACTGGGGTTTTCTTTGACAAAAAATCTAAATCCATCAAATACCCCAGGAAAGGGAAGACTGTTTCCCAAAATTCCGCTTCCACGTTTTCCCCCATTTGTTTTGTCAAAAAATTATATGTGGTTTATTTATTTAAACCTCTCCCACTCACTCCCCTCGCTTTTTTATACACCCCTCCCAAAAATTTTTAATCACAGGTAAAAAACCACCAGAACATATCTAATAAAGTTTTACCCCGAAAAAAAAAAATTTACATCGCTAAATACTTAAAAAACGCCAAAAAAAAAAAAATATATAAAAACGCAACACAACCTATACAGGAAACTGTTAAAAAAAAGGCGATACATATTCCATGCTCACTAATAACACGATGACAAAAAAAACAAGTTAATTATGAACGTTATTTAAAGGTTGTTTAAATTAAAAGGTTGATTAAATTTTGGGTTTTCGGGCCAATAGGGTTTCCCTCTTTTATTGAAAAGTACATCTGTAAAAAATTGTCCCACTAATCATTTCGTGAAAGGTTTTTGTTTTTAAAATGTAAAAAGTTGTTTTGGGTAACAAAAAAGTCCCCCAAAATAAAAATAAAAAAAAACTTTTAAACTGTCCCAGTTAAATCCCCCCATCCTCATCTGGGTTTCTTTTCAGTATAAATTTAAAAAATTATAAAATTTATTGTTAGGCTCTATCCAAATCCCCAAAAAAGGGTCAAATTATTATTTTAAAAATTATTTTTTAAAATTTACTAACCCAAAAAAAGTGTCAAAAAAAAATATGGTAATACAAAAGGTTTGGCAAAAACAAGGAAAAAGTCAAGTTCAATTTTTTAAATTCACTTTTCAAAAAATCCCCAAATAAATTTTTAAAATTTTTCGGGTCAAATTCCACAAAGGGTTTTGGGTTTTCAAAATCCGAAATTTTGTAAAGTATTATTTTTTTTATCGATTTAAACTCGAAAAAAATTTTTTATTTATTTTTTTTAAAAATCCTATGTCAAACCCAAAAGTTTGAATTTTTTAAAAAAATTAGTTGTGGGCCTAATTTAAACAAGGGTTCAGTTAAAAATTTTTTCAAATTAAACCCAACGTAGTAGTGGGTTTCCCCGTCTGTTTTAAAAAATTTCCCCAAATTTTTTTTTCAAAAGAAAATATTTCACATCCCAGTTAAAGTTCAAGGTCCTTTTTCCATTTAAAAGTTAAAACTTTAAAAAAATTCCCCCGTTAATTTTTTAAATTTTAAATTAAAAGTGAGGTTATTTTCCAAAAAAAATTCCAAAAGTTCCAAGAAAGTTCAAGAATTTTAATTCATAGAATAGTTCAATGTCCCCCACGTTGTAAAAGTTATTTTTTTAAATTAAATCAATTCAAGTTAAAAATTTTCACTATCTCTCAGTTCACTATCTCATCCCCGCTGTAATCTCTCACTGCCCCTATCACTCATATTGCTAACTTTAAACACTAGATTATTGTGACTCCCGATTAAAAAATTCTATTTTTCCACTTCAATTTTTACAAAATTTTAAAGTTCGCATCACCTGGGAACCACCAAAAATTTTCAATTTAAAACCAAACATCGTTCCTAACAAACCATTTAAAAACACCCACAAAAAATTTCCCTTTAAAACCAACATCTTTTCCTAACAACCACTTTAAAAAAACCCACAAAAAAAATTCATTTAACCCAACATCGTTCCAAAACGACCACAAAAAAAACACCCACAAAAAATTCAACTTAAACCAAAAAATCTTTCCTAACGAAACAAAAAACCCCTACAAAAAATTCACCTTAAACCAAAACATCGCCACTTACATTAAAATTTTCAATTTCACACTTACGTTCACATTAACCCCAACTTTTATTTTTATTATTTTTTAAACTTTAACTCAAAGACCACCTTTCAATCAGTATTTAACTTCACCCTCTTATCATCATCTAACACCCCACTTTTCTGTTTTTTTGTTTCATTCTCCCCTCCCCTTTACTTTATTTCACTGAAAGCTCTAAATTTTTTTACTATTTATTTCTAGTTTCTTTTTTTAAATTTTCAGGGTTAAGTTTAGTTTATAAAATAAGTTTGGTTGTAAATTTTTTAAATTTAAAATTTCAACTTCAGATTTCCAAGTTCACTTTAAACTTTTTCAACATTTAAACCCTAAAATTTTAAAAAATCTACTTTTTTAAAAAAGGCCCCAAACAGGTTTAAATTATTTTATAAAAAAAGTAAGTTTATTTTTAAATTTTGTAAAATATTTTTCAAATTAGGAAATTTTTTAACTTCAAAAAGTTTTAATGTTTTTAAAAAATGTGAGGTTTTTTTTGGTTGGGTGTGAAAAAACATAGTGGGTATGTGTGTGACAAAACAAGTTGTGTGGACAATGCAAAAGGGTTTAGTGTGACAACCTAATTTGGGGTTTTTTGATGCACTTAGAAGGTTCTCCTTTAAGTTGTGCTAAAAAAATTTTTCCCCTTTTAAAAAGGTTTTTGTTTTAAATTTTTGTTAGGGGGACTGAAACTCTTTGCCAGTCAGTGAAGATTGTTTATCCTTTTCTTTAAATAAAGTCTTAAATTTTTTTTTGCTTTTAGCAGCCCAGAGTGCTATCTATCTGTGGAGGGTTTGGGCCCCATGAAACCTTGTTTATTTTTATTTAATTTAAGGTCAAGTTTTATAAACCCGCTGGTTGAAATCTTTTTTTCCAATCTTTCTTTTTTTATAAAATATATTAGGTTTTAAAAGTTTGTAATTTTTAATTTTTGCCTAAATGTGTTTTTCAAATGGGTTTGGTTTTAAACCCCTCAAAAAAACCCTTTTCCCCTTTTTGTTCTCTATTCCCTTCTGGTTTCAAATTCAAAATTTTTTTTTTTTTTAGTCCAAAATTAAAAATAAATTAAAATTTTTATTTAAAAATTTCCCCAATTTTATTTTATACCAATTATATATGTCCTTTACTTAAGTCAAATTTTGTTTTATGATTGGGTTTTTGATTGGTTTGTGTTAGTTTAAAAACAATTTTTTAAATTTTGGGAAAAACAAATTTTAGTTTTTGTTTTGTTTTTTTAGGCTTTGTGTACCCTAGTGTTTTAAACCTGGGGGGTTTCCCCCCCTCTTACCCATCTACGTTATGGGATTTAAATTTTTGAATTTTCCCCTTTTTTACTCTCAAACTTTCTTATTTTTTTCTGAAGGCTTTTTTTTTCCAACCCCTCCCCCCTCTTGTAAGTTCAGTAATTTTTTTTAAAATTTTTTTAAAACCTCTGTTTTATTGATTTTAATCTTATCTCCTGTCTTAAAAAAGTCCCCTTTATCCTGACCAAAAAAATTTTTAAATTTTAAGTTTCGCTTTTTTTTTATTTAAATTTTTTTTTACGCAATAAGGAGGCCTCAACCCCCCCATCTCTCAATATCAATAACTCATTTTTTCACTGGTTCGAAATTTTCACTCCATTATCGTCCCAAATCAAGGGTTATTTTGTATTCCGGGGTTTAAAAAATTTTTTTTTATTTCCACTTCCAAATTTTTACTTTTTATTATTTTTAACACAAGTTTCACCTTCTCCACTTCCGTTTTCATTTTTTTGGTTCTCCGTTTTCCCCTCATTCAAAAAACACTTTTACCTAGATTACATTACAACGTCACTTCCACATCAAAATTTACCTTTTTTTATCCAAATTTTTTCACTTACGTTTTCACTTACGTCACAACTAAATTCCAACCCTTTTTTAACTCGGTTTCTCCCTTATCAACCTTCATCACTAACTGTCATATTGGGTTTGCCCTATCTCGCCCCCACATTTCATATCCGCATCATTACTCAAGGGGTAACTCAACCCCCTATCATTATTATTATTATTATTTAAAACCCGGAAAAAATCAATATTTTCTAAACATTCTCCCCCCAAAAAAAAACATTTTTTTTCATCACAAAGCTTCAACATTTTATTTCTGTTTTATCTCTTCTAAAAACCCTTACTTAAACGGGTTTCAATTTTGATTCCGTTCCCAGTTTTTGCTCTTAAAGTTCCTCACTTATTCTATCCCGGGGCGTTTTCATTTTTTTTGGCAAAACCCTGCCTTTTAAAAGTTTTTTCCCCAATCCTTTTTCAAACGTTTTCAAATTTTTTTTGGCCAAAAACCTTTCCTCAAAGTTTTTTCCCCCCATTCCCTTTTTTTTTCTTTTTTTATAAATGAAATTTTAAAATTTTTTTTTTTTATTTTTAGAATTTTTTTTTTTTGGAAAACCCCAGTTTTTTTCCTTTTTTTAAATAATTTTAAAGGGCCCCTTTTTTGGCACTTGGGTTTTAGGTTATTTGATTTACCCCCCCCCAATTTCCCGCCAGTGGGAACCCCTTAAAACCGAAAATATTAAAATGGTGGTTCGGGGGGTTTTTGCCCAAATCCCGGGAAAGGACGGGGCATTCTCTTCAAACAAAAAGGGAAAAGTGGACTTTTCCCAAAAAATTAAAAAAACCTTCCTCCTCGTTGGGAAACCATTATATAAAATTTTAATTTTCAAAACAAAATAAAATTTGGGGCCGGGGAACAAATAAGTAGCCCCCAAAAGTTGGCCCAAAACGGCAAGGGAAATAAAATCCCCCCTCTCCACCAAACAAATAAAAAAACACAACAATGACAAAAACAAAAATTTTTTAAATTTTAAATTTAAAAAAATTTACCCGATTTTTTCCTTCATTTAGGCTGGGTTTTTAAAAGGGTGGGCGCCATCGGTTATAAGGGACAAAGAGAACTCTTAAACTTTTGATTTTTAAATTTTAAAAAAGAAGATAAAAACAAGGAATTTTATAAAAGGATGTGCCAAAAGGAGCCAAGGTTTCCCAAAAAATTAAACTAAAATTTTTATGATCAGCAAATCTGAGTGACTTTTAAAGGGAAAAGTTTTAGTCCCAGAGGGAATTTCAGAACATTAGGGAATTATTATTCCCCCCCCCCCCCCCTTTTTAACCAAAAAAATCAAGATAAATTACCAAAAAATTACACAAAAAAATTTAAACAAAATTAACAAATGTCAAATGCCTTTATAAAAATGATATTGGTTATTTGGGTTTTACTTCTCAATACGTTTTCTGAAGAATTTCAGCCCAAATTTTAGTCTTTTTTTTTAAAAATCAATTTTTTTTTGGTACCAATGATTTGCCTTGCTTGGATTTTCTTTTTTCCCTTTCCCAAAATTTTGGGCGTGAAAAAAATATAAATTTCCCCTGTTACGTTTCGTATCCCCGGGTTTCCAATGTTTTGGCCCCCCAGTTAGGCCAAGAAGTAAACTTTGTCTGTAGTCCCCAAAAGTAGCCCTGGGTAGGCCTAAAGGTAGGCTCCCGGGTAGGCCTAGGGTATTTTTCAGGTGCCAAAAGGCTGCCCCACGTTTTTGGCGAAGTAGGCCCTATGTAGGGCCCAGTGGAATCAGATGCCCCAGGAGATTTTTTTGGGCCTGGCTAGGCCTTTTCGTAAATTGGAAAACCCCAATTCCGATCCAAAAGTAGGCTGCAAGTAGACCGAAAACCCAGGTAGGGGCGTCCTCCCCGAGGGCAAAGGGGAAAATTTTCCAGCTCCCCCCCTCACACAAAAGCGCGCCAAACTGTCCCAAAAATCGAAGTGAAGTCAGGGTTTTTTTCCCAAAACTTTCGAAACTCTGTTCTAGGGAAAACCTTTCCCGAAACTCCTATTGGGTTTAAAAAATTTGCAAGTCAACCAAATTTTAAAGGGAGTAGGTTATGACGTATGTTGTTGGGGTGGTTTCACTTCGGCACGTGTGACCTTATGGAAAAAATTTCCACGAAAAAAAATATTCCCCCACACAGAAATAAAGTTTTTGTCCACTATCACTGCCTGAGGGTTGGGAATGGTACCAAGGGAAAAACCAACTGTTTCACTTAAATGGGTTTTGGTTTTTCGGGGGCATATCATCCACATGGCGGTGCATTGGCGCGCAGTTTTGAAAAGAAATTCACTAGAAGTTTTTTCCAAAATTAAAATTTTAAAATTTTTAAAAGAAAAAAATTAAGTTATTATTTAAAAGCAAAAATTTAAATTTTTAAAACCCAAATTTTACAAATTTAAAAAGGGGGGGAAACAAATATTATTTAAATATCTTTTAAATTGTCTTATATCGACCAAAAAGGGTTTCAAACCCCCCCCCTCCACTTTTTTTTAAAAACTTTGACCACTGATGCCCCAACGACTACAGGCGAAAACATGGCCGCTTTAAATGAAAACTGTCATGGGGGGAAAAAATTTTTTGGGGGTGCTAGCAAGTTTCTTTTCAGTTTTTTATGACCCGTGCTGGCCCGCAATGGTGAAGGGGACGCAGGATAATTTTGAAGACGGATTTCAAAAACCCTTTTCAGTTTAAAGGATTTTGTGGGGCCCCCATTATAACTTGTTTATAAGGGGATTTTTCTTAAATCATTTTCCATTGTAAACCTTGAAAAAAATGTAAAACGATTGTTAAATGATGTAAATAGTTTCAAGTGGGTTTCGGGGAAAAAGTTTTTTCCAAAAATTTAGAAAACTAAAAAGGGGAAGTCTAAACTCCCCTAAAAAATTTCTGTCAAAAACTTGCTGGGTTTTATCATCTATTTTTTAAAAAATTTGGGTTAAAAAACAAAGTTTGCATTGAAAAACCTCGTAAATTTTTAAAGAAGAGATTTGGGGTCCTTTTTGAAAAAATGAGGTTTAAGCGACTAATAATCGAGGATGGTTTTTTTTTTTGGGTTCGAGCAGAAAAAATGTTTAAAATTGGTTAATCCAATTTGTTTTTTAAAAGGATCACTCCCCCTGGGAATTTGACATGCAAATGGAGGCAGGTGCTTTATCTCTCATTGTGGATGTAATCCCGGGCCAGGTGCAGAATTTTTTAAAAAGTTTTTGGGGGACCCAAAAAATTTCCCCAAACTGAAAAGGGAAGGTTATTTTAAAGTTTTTGTACCCCAAAGAGGAAAATTGTAAAAACGTTTTTTTCTGCCTTTTAACTTCAAGCAAGGGAATTTTTTGGGGTAAATTTCCGAGCTTTTACGCTGGCGTAATTTCGCCCCAAATGCGTCCTGCAAAATTGCTGGGTGGTAATTTAAACGAAAATTTTTTTATAGTCCTTTGGGCTACAGAAAGGGGTTCCTGCCCGGGGTAGACCCGGGCCCTAGTTTTTAAAGGCTGTTATAATTATCCAAATTTTTTTCCCGATTAAAAAAAAGACAGAATTTTTTTAAACTGAAAGCCGGGGCCAAAAATTTCCCCCAAATAAATGGGACAAGTTTACACCCTTAAAAAGTTTTGTTCCGGAAAAAATTTCCCCAAAAATTAAAAAACCCCCCTTTTTTCCCACACCCCCGGACCTTTCCCCCGCAAAACTTTTTATAGCCAGGGTTTTTTTAAATTTTAGCAAAAAAATACCCTTAAAGGCCTGGAACCAAAACCCGGGTCCTCCCAAAGGCCCCTCCTTAAAAGTGGGGGCACCACCAAAAATTTGTTTAAAACCCCTTTGGGCCCCTAATAAATGGTTTAGCCCGAATTTTATAACCCTTGTTTCTAGTTTTAGGCCTAAAAACCTTAAAAATTGGCTTTTATTTTTTCCCCGCTCCTGCCTTTCCAAAAATTTTTTAAAAGGGTATGGCCGAAGGGGGGGGGGGGCCCCCCTTTGGTTGTTCCTAGCCATTTTGATGGCCTGGGCTAGAGTAGGTTTAGCTTTTAATTATTATGAACAAGTAACATGGGTCTAGGCCTAAAGCCGTGAAATAATTTTGTTCATTCTATTTTTTTTAAGGATTCAGCTGGTCGTGATCCATCCAACGGGTTTGGGAAATGGCTCCATGACACTTTAAATGGCTACGCATCCACATTTTGGGAAATTGTGTGGTCTTGTCTGAAGAGCCTGATGTGTGCAGGTGATAAAGTTTTGAAATCCTCACTCAACTAACCCCAACACCCTACTAACTTACCCCATTTGGGGTCAAATTTCTTCCCACTATTGGTAGGCCCGTAGTTAAATTTAAAAGGGGATGTACCCCAAAAAATTTTTTTTTACTACATATTCTAAAGCAAAAAAAGGCTCACTAAAAAAATATTACCTTTAGGGGTGTGATTTTAACCCCTTTATTTTTTATTTTTTTTGGGCCATCCAGAAATTTTCGATTTTTTTTTGTTCCACATAGATACAAAAGCTTTTACCAATTAAAATGGCACTTTCTAGGGAAAAAGCTAAAATCCCCCCGCGTTTATGGATGAGCGTTTTTTTTTTAAATTTTTTTGCTTTTTTTTGCGTTTGTTTGCACTTTTTCCCTTTTCAAGTGCTTTTTTAATGCATTGGGAGGGATTGTTTTTCAAAGTTTTATTGTTATTTGTTAATTGGTATTTTAAAATTCAAAAAAAATCATATTAAAACCTTTATTTCTGAGATTTTGTAAATTTTTTCAACTTTTTCTTTCAAAAAATCTACATCACCTAACCTTAATTCCATGTGAAATCTGAACTTGTAGCCCTACCCGTTTGGTCAGAATCGGCCCAATGTCACGAAAATATCGCACTAAAATCGAAAAAAATTGTAAAAGACGATATTCATGAAAAAATATTTCTTCGATTGTACCCAAAAACAATACACTCTAAGTTCAGAGAAAACGAAGGTCCGGTAAAATTTTTTCATCAAGATCGCATATGCCGTTTGCCCGAAATCGAGCGAACAAACAGACGGAAAAACAAAACAAAACAAAAAACAAAAACACCCGTGCTACATTTTTTGGGGGTCATGAAATTGAAGTCTTCGCTTCCGCTCGCTACGCTCGCTACGCTATCCAATAACATTGGTCTTGAAAACTGTGCATGAGTACTATAGGCTACACCCAAACACGCAAAAATATGCCTTCCAAATTATTAACTTCTTCAGTTGGGGGGGGGGGGGGGGGCCCAAAATCATCATTTTTTTGCTGTTTAATAACAACAAAATTACAAAACCTTTCGTTTCTATTTTTGTCGAAACCCCCTTTTTGGTTTTCCCTATTTCAAAATTTCATAACTAGTCAGCCCGAATTAAATATTTATGTTTCGAGTTTCCAGGTGAATACCCCTTTAAGAGACTATAGGAGCACATGCGTTTTAGGCAAATTGCTGTTCGCTCGGCCGACTGACACCACAGGTGTTTGAAAGTTTGAATAGGCCTATATGTCACGAAAATGGAAATATAGGGCTCGACGGTAACACATTTCTAAAATTGTTTTAAAATAATTTATAGCAAATAAATTAGTTTTCACAAATTTTGATTTTTTTCAAAAACTCCCAAAATTTACTACTAGCCTACATATTTATATGTGATTTTTCTGGCTGATTTAAACAAAAATTTTTAAAAACTATGACTGCAGGGCTATCCATGTAAGCTTTATTGACAAACTTTGCAAGTTTTACATATACGTCGGATGCATCTTGGCCGAGCGAATAGCTATTGCTTACTGACAAATGTGTCTCATTCCCTTTAAGACCGGGATAATAGTTTTTCAAATTGCGGCACTTATGTTTCCAGTTGATGGCTGATGGGTAGGACTAGAGTAGGCCTAGACCTATTATTTATTACTAATTGCACCAACTTTTTATATTTCAGGAGAATATAAATCAACAGTGGCAGAAGCCATAGCCTTCTACCAATCGTCTTCAAACATGAATAAAGAGACATTCCTCAATAGTCTATATTTAAGTAATGAAGACATTATGTCCATAGAAAAAAAACTAAGGGGCAAGTAAAAAATCCGGCATGGACTGTCTCAGACAACATAGATTAACAGTAGCAATTTTGGTCTCGTCTTAAAAGCAATTGGTCGGAAACGGTAAGAAATTTATGAAAACATGAGAAAAATTAATATTAGCAAGTTGTTTTACTGGTTTACATAGGCCTAATAATCTAATGATTTCCATGAATTATTATGTTTTAGGTATCCACTATCATTGTTTAAGACACTTCTGGGCGAGTATGACGGTAGCACGGCACATTCCATTCAGTGGGGTAGGACTCACGAGGCCGATGCATTGGCGATGTATGCCATGAGTATAAACAAAGATGTGGAGGAGTCGGGACTTTGGTTAATGACCAACGGCATACTTGGAGGGTCGCCTGATGGTCTTGTGGGTAAGACACGTAGTAAATTACTGGGGCATTTATCAGCTAACGCTACTTTTATTTCAGAAGATTTAATATGTAGTTTGTGCTCATATCTCATATGTGCTCTCAATATCGCTACAGGCCTAGGCATATTTAAAGTTAAAAAAGGCAGCATAGGCCTTATACAAATACAACGGTACGCCATGAGTAGGGGATAAAAATGCTAAACTCACCTTTGAGTTTGGTCTCAATGAAATGTAATAAATACTATACCAAGTTTGACGTAGGGCCTATAGGCCTACCAACAAAACAAATCACAATGCTTGTTGGCTATTTAGTTTTGACTTTTTCGTGTTAAATTCTTCCGATTTCAATCCGGATGCTCAAGTTTACTAACACAATTTTCTACTTAGGGTTGCCACCAATCAACGATTAATATACTACGTACTTACAAGATCATTGATCGCCACAATCAGTTGTCGGTAGACCTCATAGAATTTTATTCGACTAATCTAACTTGAATAGTGAATACTGTTTTTCATTATAAAATGTCCTTGTATTACAACATACAAACAACAGTAACAAAAGATTATTTAAAAAATAGTTAACGTCAGGCAGGCTACGGTTGTTTTAGTATGGTTTTATGTCATGTTATCAATGTAGTCTCAGGTAAAAGCTGTTTCAAGTAGTTATTATGTGTTATAGATGATGATGGCGTGGTGGAGGTTAAGTGCCCAAGTAAGCATGCGTACCACACGGCAAGGGAAGCCATTGCTGCTGACAAGGCATTTTACCTGCACGAAATCAATGGCAAATTGATGCTTAAAGAAGACACAAACTACTACCATCAAGTGCAGGGACAGCTGTATGTAACTGGCCGTACGTGGTGCGATTTTGTTGTTTGGACCACAGTCAAAACAAATATTATTAGAATCCCCATTGATAGGGACTGGGCTGCAAATATCCCCTTACTCACAGACTTTTACAAAAGCCATTTACTCGAACGTATCTTACCAGTACCAGTATGATTAGGTTGTTTTGTTGATGATCAAGTTCAAGGCTATGTAAAAAAGTGGGACTACTACCACTCTGTTACACCCAAAAGTGCACAATATATAAATAGTTGTAGGCCTCCGCCTACATAATGTAGGCCTACTGTATATATAGTCTTCCTTATTTCATATTTATTTAGGCCTTATTAGTTATTTATTAGTATATTACAGTAGATGTTTTAAATAGGCCTACCTATAGGATTACTTAAGTAGGTCAATAAATTTGTTCATACTTCATAGTGTAACCTTTATTTTTATTTGGTGGAACCAGATCCAAATAATTTCCTGTATTTAGGCCTATATTTCTTCATTTTTTTTAAATTAAATATTAGCCTTGGTTTTGAGTATTGACCAAATGTTACTGTATGCACTAACCATATTTTTTTCAAAATTAGGCTAGTGTTGTTTGAATAGATTCACAACTCTATAGCAATGCAAGCATTATTTCATTTTCAACATTTGTCTAAAATAAACCTTCATTGTACTCATTACCAAACAGTTGCAGACCTTTTGAAACAGTAAGCGTAATTACTAATTACTTACATCTAAGGTGATACTGTAACACAACGAACCTACGACCCTTCAAGTAGTCGATAGGCTCTCGTTGGATACCTCGCTAGATAGATGTACTCCGGAAAATAAGACTTCAAGACTGATCAAGAACATACTCGCGATGGGTCGCCTAATTAAAGTGAAACACGATTTCTGACCTCATTTAGAAGTAAAATATTAATTGAAAATAAAAAAAACAACTGATCAAGGCTAAAATCCCTCAAACTTGAATTTTAATCCTACCTAGGCGTGAACCTGGTACTCAAGTCTAAAGTTACCTACCCAGTTCATAACACATCCTATAACTCACCAAGACCCACAAACTTGAGAAATCGTACAACAGCGAAGACAAACATCTCTGAAATACAACTTATAATTTATACTAGATCTAGGGTGACATTACAACAGGCAATCAACGGTTAATAAGTCAAACCAGAAAAGGGTTATATTGTATTAACACAAATGAATTTCCTTCATTGACAAGGAATACAGTTCAAACCCTACCTATCAGTACTGATGGCTAAAAGCGAATTGGATATCTAGTTAAGATATCTCTTGGTCTGATGGACAACAGTAAAGTTTTCCGAAAGTTTATGAAACTATAATTGGTAATAAACTTATTTTAATACTCATCACAAATGATCATGACTCCCATCGCAACCCTATGAAGTCGAAGAAGTCCGACGTGTAGTTCAATAACTTGCTGTGTATTTGTAGACTGTCGTAGTTTTGTACCGACGATCCTGTCTTGAGTTCGTATCCGGTTGTGATTCCTTCGAAAATTCAAATGTCACTTGATATTGTCAGAGCGATGATTTAAAATACGTTCATTTATCATTCGGATAAATCAACTCCGACCGTACGTTCTAATGTTTCACACTTGCTTGATATCAGCATCCCAAGTTCAATAAACAAGTTCTCCAGTTCCTCACTCGGTAAACTGTCAGACAGTTAATGATGTAAACACGACAAAATTAATCGACACAGTTCTGATTCACCCCGTCTTTATCAACAATACAAAGCGTTCGACGTGGTGGCTCAGGGCATTCACGAATGTCCTAGTTTTTATTGTTTATGTCATCTTCAAGCTCTTTGCAACTAAAATTCGCCATTTTAGATTTCAACTAATCTGCATATTGATTGATTCGAAACCAATTTTCCCAAATACTTTAAAAATGTCACATATGTGCACTCTCTAAAGTGTTGGTCAACCTGCGAAAGTA